>JAQYXR010000926.1:0-49582 GCA_030545055.2 Neoaliturus tenellus
CAAGTTCTGAATGTAGGTCACTACACTTTGACTCTGGGACGATATCGACTTGTAGTGTTTCAGTGTTTTGACTCAAGGTCATCACACTTTAACTCTAGCACATCGGTTATCATACCAGAGGTGCTCAATAACCTAACTTGTAATGTTTAGGGTGGCGTTTGCACGCCACGTGGTATCGCCATGAGTGTCCAGTCCAAGTTTTAAGTTAAATTAATTTTACTGTAATCTTTTCCATTTCTGCTTCGTTTTGCCAAAGTATAAGGTGTCGCTTAATAAAGTGGTATTTCTCTAAAGTTATAGGAGATTGCAAGGATACAATTAGTTTATTTAGGAGACTCTTCATCTTGGAGTTTAACACAATTTCCACTTTGACTTTGCTTCCTCGGCTCTCACAGCCTAAGCTGTACAGAAATGTTTCTTCTAGTGCCAACTCGGGCCAAGAGAACAGTGTGTTGACTGTAGGACAGCTCATGGTGAAGTAATGCGAAACTCCAGCGTACCACCTCACCTTCCCCCGCCACTGTGACCTTCCCCCACTCCTGCTGTTTCCCCCACCTCTTTTCCCTTGACTCATGCGCTACAAGCAGTCTCTCAGTATTGTGCGGACTTTTGTGAGGGGAAGCCATGTCGCGGGACGCTTTAGGTAAGAAACTTAGCCGTGTTAAGACTTTATTAGTTGCTCACTGTCCACCACTGAAAGTTAAGAGAGTTTCAACTTTAGCTAAGTGGTGCAAACTGTTGCGCGGACACCCTAAGTTTTATACAAAACAGACTAATGTCAGTTTTACTGATGAGGATTTGTTTAAAATATTGGATGAAATGACTTTTCCTTGCAAAATTCAGTTAGTTACTCCCATTCCTGACAGTTTAGAGTCTTAGTCTCTCAAGCCAATATACCTAGCATACACAGAGCCTGACAGTCAGTCACTCGGTGGCTGTCGTGGGGTGCGCATCGGTGTCGGCGCTCCGTTGTTAAGTTTTTAAGGTCACAGTAATATGAAATTGGGGGTGTTGTGCTAGTTCAAGGTCACCTGAGGGATTACCGATTGCCCATTTAGGCAGAGTCATGTCAGAAACTCGGGTTTAACTTGGCACTTTTGCCGTTTCTCGTCGAAAATTCGCTCCAAGTGGTCAAGGTCACGGGGACTCTGACTGAAACTCGGAGCGTAGTGCGAGAAACGGCAAAAGTGCCAAAAAATTTTAAGTTTCGGCGTGACCTTGACCTCAGTGGCGTCGGTGACGTCATTTTGATGACGTAAGGGGTGATGACGTCATCAGCACGTCATTTCTGTGACGTCATGGGTGTGACGTCATCGAAATGACGTCATTAGTGATGACGTCATCGATTGCGTCATCGATGACGTCATCGATGACGTCATCGGTGAGGTCATTGACCTCGATGACGTCATCCCTCAGGTGACCTTGAAGTGAGCCAGCAGCCCCCTTTTTCCACTACTTTGAACATACAATGATAAATAAATACATAATGTAATATTGGCATTCATTACAATTCCTTCATTTCAGTTTTTAATGGTGTAAAACTTTTAAATTTACCTAATTTCCTAAAGAATTACTGTCAAGGCAAATAAAAAAACTTCAAGCTTCTAAATACAATAATACAGTAGTTACTAACAAAAGTATGTTAAATAAAGCTTAAAATATTGAAATTACCATACACATCAAAGGACGTATGTTTTAGCCGTAGGACCAGGACAGTAGATAACAATCAAAGTAAAACAATCAGTTGCTTGATATAGCAATTCGTTCCGACCCACAGTCAAAAGAAGAATACGTGATATTGAAAATCATCATGATATTGGTACTGTGCAAGACATTGAACCTTCACTGTCTATGTGCACAGTGAAGGTTCTGAGTAAAATATAGTAGTTGTAAAATTACGTCTACAGGGATAAAATTTACCGCAAAAATAAATAAACATTTACTTATGTTCAATTGTGTGGACTGGGGGGCAAAATTCATAGAACCAAACTTGTAGTAACTTGAGTAGTGGAGAAACGCGGAAGCTGGCTCAGTTCAAGGTCACCTGAGCGATGACGTCATCGAGGTCAATGACCCCACCGATAACGTCATCGATGACGCAATTGATGACGTCATCACCAATTACGTCATTCTGTGACGTCACACCCATGACGTTGCAGAAATGACGTGGCGATGACGTCATCACCCCTTACGTCACCAAGATGACGTCATCGATGTCACAAAGGTCAAGGTCACGCTGAAACCTAAAATTTTTAGGCACTTTTGCTGTTTCTCGCACTACGCTCCGAGTTTCAGTCAGGTTTCAATGACCTTGACGACTTGGAGCGAAATTAGACGAGAAACAGCAAAAGTGCCGAAGAAACTCAAAGTTTGCAACGTGACTCTGCCTAAACCGTCATGTGACACCGCTCGAGTGACCTTGAACCGATACAACTCCCGCGTTTCATCATTACTGTAACCGCGATGCGCACCCTACGACAGACACCGAGCGACTGACTGTCCGGCCCTGCGCACTCTAGGTATATTGACTCGAGAGACTAAGACTAAATTGTCAGGAATGGGAGTAACTAACTGAACTTTGCAAGGAAAAGTCATTTCTTCCAATATTCTAAACAAATCTTCATCAGTAAAACTTACATTAGTCTGTTTGGTATAAAACTTAGGGTGTCCGCGCAACAGTTTACGCCACTTAGCTAAAGTCGAAACCCGCTTGACCTTGAGCGGTGGACACTGAGCAGCTAATAAAGACTTAACACGGCTAAGTTTCTTACCCAAAGTGTCTCGCGACATGGCTTCCCCTCACAAAAGTCCGCACAATACTGAGAGACTGTTGGTAGCGCATGAGCCAGGGCAAAAGTGGAGGGGGGTAACAGCAGGAGTGGGGGAAGGTCACAGTGGTGGGGGAAGGTGAGGTTGTACGCTGGAGTATCGCATCACTTCACCATGAGCTGTCCTACAGTCAAAACGCTGTTCTCTCGGGCTGAGTTGGCAGTAGAAGAAACATTGGTGTACAGCTTAGGCTGTGAGGGGCGAGGAAGTAAAGTCAAAGTGGAAGTTTTGTTTAACTCCAAGATAAAGAGGTGTGTAAATAAACTAATTGTATCCCAGCAATCTCCAATAACTTTAAAGATATACCGATATATAAAGAGAAATCTCATTCTTTGGCAAAATGAATTGGAAATGGAAAAGACAACAGTAAAATTAATCTAACTTAAAATCTGGACTGGACACTCATGGCGATACTACGTGGCGTGAAAACGCCACCCTAAACATTACAAGTTAGGTTAGTGAGCACCTCTGGTACGATAACCGACGTGCTAGAGTTAAAGTGTGATGACCTTGAGTCAAAAACACTGAAATACTACAAGTCGATATCGTCCCAGAGGTAAAGTGTAGTGACCTAGATTCAAGACTTGTAAAAATACTTACATATAGAGAGTTAGAAAACAGCGAGGTGCACCGCATGGAAGCCGGAGACATACTGGCTGAGCGGTGTTGTGCAGCCTAGGGACTCGGTTGTGGAGGGGGTATAGCCAACACTTAGAGTAGAAGTGTAGTGGGTGACCTTGACCCACTTGACCCCCCCCCCTCCCCCCCTCCCCCCTTGAACTTTTTTTTCGGAAAATTTTTTGACCTTGACCAAAAAGTTTTTTGCTCCGGACGAGAAGTGCCCCCCCCACCCCCCCCTCCCCCACCCCCTCCCCCACCCCCTCCCCCACCCCGTCCCCCACCCCCCCCCCGAACTTTTTTTTCGGAAATTTTTTTGACCTTGACCAAAAAGTTTTTTGCTCCGGACGAGAAGTGCCCCCCACCCCCTCCCCCACCCCCTCCCCCCCCGAACTTTTTTTTCGGAAAATTTTTTGACCTTGACCAAAAAGTTTTTTGCTCCGGACGAGAAGTGCCCTCCCCCACCCCCTCCCCCACCCCCCCCCCCCGAACTTTTTTTTCGGAAAATTTTTTGACCTTGACCAAAAAGTTTTTTGCTCCGGACGAGAAGTGCCCCCCCCACCCACTCCCCCCCCACCCCCTCCCCCACCCCACCCCCCCCGAACTTTTTTTCGGAAAATTTTTTGACCTTGACCAAAAAGTTTTTTGCTCCGGACGAGAAGTGCCCCCCCCCCCCGACAAAAAGTGAACCCCCCCCTCCCCCCCTACCCCTCCCCCACCCCTGATATCCTGGGCGTGGCAGCCCCGGTGGGATATAAGGCGGCCCGGCCACAGCCAGCTCGCAGTCCGCTCCCGCGCGTTGAACGTGAACGATCGGGACGGACCGCCATAGGCCTCACTAAACACTGAAATTCGCCTTCACTGTTTAGCGAAGTCTACTCTAACTTTAAGACTTGTATTAGTTCTAAGATAATATTGCGCTTGCGTTTGGGTATTGGAAATTGTTTTATATGAGAGTGTTTCACTTGTACCCTATGTCTTTTATCTGTCTTTTATTCTGCGTGTCTTGTTTGTCATATGCGTTTATTGTGTATGTGCTTGTTCCAGCATTTACTACGTTGAGCTCAATGTTGTGTTGTAAGTGTGTTATATTTTTCTAAAGTGTATACGCTTGTTGTAGCATTTCCCCCTTGAGCTTTTGCAATGCTCAAAGTAAATCGTAAAGACAGGGAACGGGAGTAGGCCCCCGTGTAAAGTTACTTTTGTATAATTGTTAGGCTCCTCTCATGCATGCTTCAATGCGGCTGAGAAATAGGAGTTGGTCCGTTTGTACGCCTATATGGGGGTAATGAGCCGATGGCCTCTGCACTCGGACCGAGGACGTAAGCCACTAGGGTGTCCTCAGTTAGTTTCCCTTCTGGAAACTCAAAATTATGTAAATTAAACTTTGTTAGCTATTTGTGTTTTTTTGTCCCCAAGGCCCCCGAACATTCGTGGTTCGCCATTGATGTACGGGGGCCGAAATTTTTTAATGTTCGTATGGCCTTGACCTAGTAAGAACTGATATAAATTTACTGCATTGCTGAACTTAAATATTAAATATTAAAGATAGGGAACGGGAGTAGGCCCCCGTGTAAAACCACTTTTTATAATTGTTAGGCTCCACTCATGCATGCTTCAATGCGGCTGAGAAATTGGAGTTGGTCCGTTTGTACGCTTATACGGGGGTAATGAGCCGATGGCCTCTGCACTCGGACCGGGGACATAAGCCACTAGGGCTGTCCTCAACCTCTTTCAAAATTATGTAAATGACTTTTTGTTAGCTATTGGAAAAGTTATTTGTTAGCAATGCAGTAAATGCTTAAGTCTTGCGTGGTGAAGGTTAGACGACATTGGATGTTGCCTGTTGTCATAGTTGGGTCTCTTCGGAGGCTACAGCGATGACAACCCAAGTGCCCCACACCCCCATAGGGGGGTGTGGGGCTTATTTTTTTAAAAGTTTCGCGTGACCTTGAACCAAATATTAAAGTTTCTCTTTGGATTTTAACTGGTAGGTATTACAAACACACAAGTCTGGAGTTCCCCATAGTTGTATCTTTTCGGAGACTATAGCGATGGCAACATAAGAACGCCTATAAGGGTTTATTTCTTTAATTAACCCCCCCCCACCCCCCCCCCTCCCCCGACAAAAAGTGCGAGCCCCCCCCCTAATATCCTGGGCGTGGTCGCCCGGCGGCGATATAAGGCGGTCAGGTTGCACGCACTTCTCATTCACGCTCCAGCTTTCGTTGGAAGTGGCTGTCCAGGAGCTCATTCTTAAGAAGACCGGTGGCCAAAAATGTCTCGTCGTATACCTTATAAACCTTCGTACTATAATCTGATTGATATTAATAGTATTACAGACAATGAGAAGAAATTGTATAAAAAATTTTGTTGTTTACTTGACAGAACGCGAAAACTACCGCCAAATACTTTCACCTACAAGCTACCTCTGATAGACAAGGATGATGTAAGCAAACTAACATCAATTCAACTGAAATTGGTGGAAGAAAAAATTCTTGTTTGTGTGAGAGAAGTGTTTCATAATGAATATTCAAAAAGATTGGCTTTTGACTTTATTAAGGAACATGCAGGACGTGAAACAAAACAGTATCCAGGATTATATTATTTATATCTTTTTGAGAATGGAGCAAGTGTAACGGTAGAAATAAGCATCAAACTAATGTAAGTCTCCCAACCAAGTGTTAAACTAGGACTTGAACTTGGACTTGATTGAGGTTTTGTAGAACAGAGCGGGGGATAGATGACTTTGCGGCAATGGACTAGCATGCTGCTTAGTGGTTTATCCCCCGCTCAAAGGGTATCTTTACACGACCTTGACCCGCATAAATGCATAGTTTGTGGGAGTATAACAAAGGCAAACCAATTGGATGGATACACCACTTCTATACCATGGCTCCATCGCAACAGAATTCTTTCTATTCTGGAGGTAATACTGGTGATATTTTACCTTTGTAAGAAATTAAAACAAAAAAAAAATGTGAGCGGGGGATAGAGCACTTTGTAGTAATTGATGCTGCTTAGTGCTCTATCCCCGCTGAAAATAATAATTCCAAATTAATTCCAAATGACCTTGACCCACATAAACTTGCTCAAACAGAAATCTTTGAAAAAACTTGTACAAAGTAGCGGATTTAGAGCAAACATCATTGGTTTATCAAGCCTGTTGAAGAATGTATTGAAAATGGGTGTTTAAAAGCCAAATCTACTACATGATTGATAAACCGGATGTATATGACGTCACCTTCCCCCACCCTTCAACCTCGGGTATAAAGGGACCCGGTTGAGCGCGCTGCTCATTATTGCGTGGACATTCACCGAGTGCACACTCAAAGCCAAACTGTAAAAAATGGCTCTTTGCGATATTTGTGGTGAGTTTTTCCAAGTCGAAGATATCTTTGTTTTACACCGAGAATTGCATCATGAAGAGGACAGAAAAGAAGAGATTGTTGTAAGTGAAGAAGACTTGGATGCGATTGATCGGTTATTGGAAAACTACCAGAAGCAGATGGACGACTGTGATAACTATCTACAGTTACACCGAGAATTGCATCGTGAAGAGGATAGAAAAGAAGAGATTGTAGTAAGTGAAGAAGACTTGGATGCGATTGATCGGTTTTTTGAAAAACCTCAGAAGCAGAAGGAGGACTGGGCTAGCTATTTACAGTTAATGCAGAGAAGAAGACCAAGTGTTATTCAATTTGCCGGAGCTGGACCATCTACAGCTGGAGGATTTATTGAAGAGGAAATTGAAGAAAAAGTGGAAGATGTAAAACAACTGCGTACCCAAGAAGAGGATATGGAAGAAGAGGATACAGAAGAAGTGGAAGATATAAGACAACTGCGCACCACAGCCTTGCCAGGACCAGTTGTAACTCATTTCAAAGTTAATAATGTGCAATTGGAATTGGAAAACTTTATAACCCAAGCTAAAAATCTAGTTGTAAAAATATTGACGGAAGAATTGGCAAGATTGAACTTTATTAAATTTGGATTGGTGTTGGAGGCTATGTTTACTAATACCGATGGTGAAAACTCACCGAGAGCATTCATTGCTAAAAACCGAACCCTTACAACCACATCTGATATTAACGAAATTCTAGAAGAATGTTTGAATGAACTGCTAATGAAACTCCAAGAACACGAAGGAAGAGGATCTGGCTGGACGCTATCATCGATTGAAGGTATGGATGTGAGGGTTCACAAGCATGGATATGGTATGAGAGGTAGCAGCTTTATCCCTCTACCAAAGGCAATCCGAGATACCAAATCATGTATCAATGTGAAAAATGAGGACAATGAATGTTTCCGGTATGCAATGTTAGCAAAATACGTGGGACATAATGCTATTAGACCTAGCATAGCATACGAAGCTGTTCAACACCGCTATAACTTTCGAGGAATGTCGTATCCTGTGAGTCTTGATCAAATTACTAAATTTGAGAAACAAAATCCAGGTGTTTCTGTTAACGTGTTCGGCTTAGATGATTCAAACAATGTGTATCCACTACGAGTAGTAAAAGTAGAGCAAAGTAACCATACCGATTTATTATTGATAACCAAAGGTGAGATTTCACATTATGTTTATATTAAAAACTTTGAATCTTTGGTTGTACGACAAGTGTCAAAACAAAATCGTAAGATAACAATATGCAAGAGATGCTTTTGTTTGACATGCAAGGAATTCAGACGTGGAGGATTGGGATGGTTGTTGGAACACCAGCGGCTTTGTAATAACAACTATGAAGTGAAGATTAGCCTGCCACCACCATCTAGAGCATGTGTCCAGTTTAAGAAGACAGTTCACCAATACAGGATTCCACTAGTTATCTACGCTGATTTCGAATCCACGTTAGTACCACAGGAGCTTCCAGATGGTGAGGTGACTAGAAGAACCAAATATCAATTGCATCAACCTAACAGTTTTTGCTTATTGGTGAAATCCACTTTGCCTGAAGAACAGTTGCAAGAGTATGGCTTAACATCCACTCCAATACTCTACCGTGGGGAAGAAGCCGCTAAGTATTTTGTAGACCAGTTGTATGACATTGCTGAAAAGGTGCAACGCTTATTCGGTAATGTTTTACCTATGGAACCTTTGAACCAAAATCAACAAGAAGAATACAATTTGGCAACAAGATGTTATTTATGCAAGAAGAGCTTCAGTGAAGAAAATCAAAAAGTAAGAGATCACGATCACCTGACAGGGTTATACAGAGGAGCTGCTTGTAATTCATGCAATATAAATTACAAACTGCCAAACTTTATCCCAGTCGTGTTACACAATCTTAGCGGCTATGACTCCCACTTCATTATCCAAGAGTTAGGACGAGATGATGGAAAAATCGAAGTATTAGCTGAAACATTGGAGAAGTACATCAGTTTCTCAAAAACAGTAGGTAAAATTAAACTTCGCTTCGTAGACTCTTATAGATTTATGTCATCTAGTCTGAGCAAATTGTCTGAGAACCTAAGAAGAGAAGATCTAAAAGAAACCAGCAAAATTGTACCTGAAGATAAATTGGACTTAGTAATGCGTAAAGGAGTGTTCCCCTATGATTACATAACTTCTGCAGAAAAATTTGAAGAAACCAGTCTGTCACCAATTGAAGCCTTCAATAGCAAGTTAAATGAAAGTGCAATCACCGTTGAAGACTACAATCATGCTTGTAATGTTTGGAACCAACTAAACATTCAAACCTTAGGGGAATATTCCGACTTTTACATAAAATTGGACGTAACTCTGCTGTGCGATGTGATGGAAGAATTTCGAAACACCTGCTTCTCCGCCTATGGACTGGACCCTCTACACTCGTACACATCTCCAGGATTAGCATGGCAAGCTATGCTAAAGTCAACCAACTGTCGATTGGAGCTTCTAACAGATATTGATATGGTGCTCATGATAGAATCTGGTGTACGGGGCGGTTTGACACAAGCTGTAACACGTCATGTCAAAGCTAACAACAAGTACATCCCAGGCTTCGACGAGAGACAACCATCGGTCTACCTTGGCTACTTTGACGCAAACAACCTTTATGGTTGGGCAATGTCAAATCCGCTTCCCTACGCTGACTTCAAATGGATCGACCCGGCCACCATCGGTGATATCTCACAGATTCCAAAGAATGGTCCAAAAGGCTATATTTTGGACTGCGATTTCGAATATCCGGAGCACCTTCATGACCATCACTACGACTTGCCTCTCCTAGCCAAGACTGAAGTTTCACCGACAGGAAGATGGCCAAAATTGATGATGACGTTGGAGAATAAAGATCGGTATGTGGCTCACTACTGGGTAGTTCAACAAGCTCTTAAATTGGGTCTACGTGTAGTGAGAATTCATAGAGCAATTGAATTCACCCAGACTTGTTGGTTGAAACCATATATTGATTCCAACACTACAAGAAGAGCAGCAGCAACATCAGCATTTGAAAAGGACTTTTACAAATTGATGAACAACGCCATCTTCGGGAAGACCTTAGAAAACAAAAGAAAACACAAGATTGTAAAATTAGTAAGTGATCCTAAGAAATTGGAAAAATTAGTGCAAAAACCAAATTTTGGAACATCCATGATTATAAACGAAGATCTAGTTGCCGTCAGTATGAAGAAAACAACAATAGTGATGGATCGTCCGTTATACATTGGAATGTCGATTTTGGATATAAGTAAAACTCTGATGTATGATTTCCATTACAACAAAATGGTTAAACACTACGGAAGAGACAACATTGGAGTTGCATACATGGATACCGACGCGTTTATCTACTGGATAAAGAATGTATGAAGACCTAAGGAGTTTCCCATACAAAGACGATTTTGACTTCTCTGACTATCCGAAAAACCATCCGAATTACAATGAAAAGAATAAAAAAGTAATCGGAAAATTTAAAGATGAAGCAAATGGAATGCCTTTGGAGGAAATAGTTGCGCTAATGTCCAAACTATATTCCTTCAAGATGTATAAGGAAAATGACATACCGACAGTGAAGAAAGCTAAAGGAGTCAAAACATCATACTTGAAGAAACATGTGACATTTGACCATTACAAGACCTGTTTGTTTGAAGATTCTACAATGTCTGCAACGTTCAACACTATCAGAAGCTTTAAACATGAGGTCTACAGTGTCACTGAAGTTAAAAGAGCACTATCAGCTCGAGATGATAAAAGGCATACTATGCCGGATAAAATTCACACTCTTCCTTTTGGCCACTACTCTCTAAACCCTATCGACTAATAACCTATTCTTCGTCCTTCTACAACTTCGACCTTATTCCTTTCTCCTTCCGTAAAAAAAAAAAAATGGGGAACACGGCAAGTCAAACGCCGTGTTCCCCATTTTTTACACAAGTTTGGATGACCTTGACCTATATAAATGATGTGAATATTTAAGACAACATTCATTGTGATTATACATGTGATACATGAAACATTCAAACCTGCAATATGAAGAACTTGAAGCAAGAAATTGTCAACGAGCTTCATAAACCTGCAAGAAGAAAGTTTCCGCGAAGAAATACAGTGATAAAAGGAATAAATGATTTATATCAAGCGGATTTAATCGAAATGATTCCTTACAGTAAACAAAATAGAGGATTTAAATACATATTGACTATTATTAATTGTTTTTCAAAAATGGCAGATGCTTTACCACTAAAAGATAAAAGTGGCAAAAGTGTTACAAAAGCAATGGAAACAGCTATACAAAGAGACAAACATACTATAAAACATTTACAAACTGATGATGGAAAAGAATATTTTAATAAGGAATTTGCAAATTTAATGAAAAAACACAACATTAACCATTACTCAACCAATTCAGAGGTAAAAGCATCAATAATTGAAAGATTTAACAGAACTTTAAAAGGTGCGATGTATAAGATGTTTTCCAACAGAGGATCACACGTATGGATTGATATGTTACCAAAACTTATAAGCGATTACAATAACAAGTTTCATAGAACTATCGGTATGAAACCAAGCCAGGTGACTAATAAAAATGAAAAACTTATATTAAAACGTATAAAAATGAATACTAAACCAAAAGTTGAAAAACTAAAACCTAAAAGGTTTAATGTTGGTGATAAAGTGCGAATAAGCAAATACAAAGGTGTATTCAGTAAAAGATATCTTCCAAACTGGACAAATGAGGTATTTACTGTATTTAAGGTGCAACCTACAATACCAGAAACTTACATTTTAAAAGATAATAAAGGACAATTGCTGGAAGGAGGGTTTTATGGACATGAAATGTTAAAATCAACAGTAGGTGATGTATATCTAGTCGAAAAGGTGTTGCAACGAAAAAAGGATAAGGTTAAAGTACGATGGTTAGGATTTAATAAGACGGAAGATTCTTGGATACCTAAAAAGGATCTAATATAATGATAGAGCATCATTTTGGGTTGAACCATTACAAAGGATGGAGATAATACCGCAAAAAGACAATTTTACTATTAATAATATAGATGAACTCACAGTGGATAATTCAGAATTCAATAGTGGGAAACATGGCAATTTGTTACCAAACACCGTTCGTTGTCTGGTTACCGGACCTTCCAACTGTGGAAAAACTAATGTAGTATTCAATTTGATTACAAACCCTAAAGGATTACGATTTAACAATCTATATGTATTTTCAAAATCATTACAACAACCAAAGTATCAATTATTGGAAAAGATACTGACTAATGTGCCTGAAGTTAAATATTTAAAGTTTAATGCAAGCGAGAGTGTCATGCAGCCACAAGAAGCTAAACCATTCTCCGTGTTTATATTTGACGATGTATCTTGTGAAAACCAAAACACAATAAGGAATTACTTCGCTATGGGTCGACATAACAACATAGATAGCATTTATATTGGCCAAACTTACAGCAAAATACCTAAACAACTCATTAGAGACAATGCAAACATGTTAATTGTATTTAAACAGGACGAAACCAACCTAAAACATATATATTTTGATCATGTAAATGCGGATATGACATTTGAACGATTTAAAGAGTTGTGTGGAAAGGCTTGGGGTGAAAAGTATGGGTTTTTAACAATTATAAAGGAACAACCGCTAAACAATGGTCGATACAGGATAGGATTTGATAAATTTATACTAATACACTGATCATGATGTAAAACATTCATTGTTGTACAACACGTCTTGCTACAAACATGGTTAACCAAGAAAAGTTAATAAAGGAAATAAAATCACTTAGTGATTCTATTCGGGATAAAAACAGAGCATTAAAATTAGGTATTAGCGAAAGGGAGAAATTTCTTGAATCTACTTTTAAACCTATTACTGAACCCTTGAAACAATTAAACAAAAAATTTGTTAAACCCGTTTTGGAAGGAGATGCAATTGCACCTATTACAAAGTTTGAAAGAGAAAATGTAAAATCAGAAGATTTTAGTGATGAAGACCCGGAATCCTCTACATATAGTGGTTTTACCGGCGGAGAACCCGAAAGAGAGCTAGAATCACCAGACTATAGTGGTATAAGAGAATTATATGAAGTAAAAGCTAAAAGAGGACATGAAGATGTATCAACTGCTAGTGAAGAGGAAAAAGAAGAAGAAGCAAGGGAAGGTCCGTCAAACATAAGCTTGTTGGGTGAAAACATTCATAACAAAGGACCTTTAGGAAGGAAATACATGATAAAAATGTTAGCTGGAATAAATCCTAATAAAAACTACCATAGTTATGGAGTAAGATTAACAGAAGAAGGTTTAATGGTTGGTAATAGCCCGGTAAACATTGATGAACATGATAATATTATTGTTGGTAATCAAAGATATAAGGGCACAAGAAGATTATTTGAATTATTATTTGAAAAAAAGCCTTTAGAATTGTTAGTTAAAGAAGAAGACATGGAAGCATATAAACAGATTTTGGAACACACCAATGCATACAGGAGAAAATATTTAGCTGACCAACCAGTTTTTAGATCTAGGTCTTTAAAATATAGAGTATTTGTATCCAAGTTAATACCAACAACGAGAAGACAACCAATGCCGATAATGCCAAGAAAACCTGTAAAACGAAGGTTTGTGTCATCCACTTTGGATATAAGTGCTCCAGAACCAAGAAAAAGAAACAAATCTGTTACAGGTACAGGTTTAATGAAGAAACTATATAACACAAATGTGATTTATTACAATAATATCAATAAATTGGTGGATAGAATGAAACTAATACATGAAGCTAAAGAAGCGGGTCATACTGGATTGGAAAACGAATGGGTGGCTTTAGTGGATGAACTCCGAAACCGTGGGGTAATCTCATAAAAAAGCGTTACTCCCTAGAATACTATTCAGTTGCACCATGAGTGTCGACAAGTTCGGACGTTACTCCTCGGATGGGTTATATTATGCGAATAGTTTAAAAAGAAGTGCTGGTTTACCAAAAAACACCTGATGGAGATTATGATATGAGTAATAAAAGGTTAAAAAACATAAAAGATCCTACGGATGAAAACGATGCAATAAATTTAAAAATATTAAAGGAAAAGATATCGCCAACATTAAGACTACAAAATAACACATATGACGCAGAAGATCATAGAATTATCAACGTTGGTAAACCAAATCAAAACGGTGATGCAATAAACAAAGGTTATTTGTCATCTGAATTAAAAAATACGTTAAAATTCAATGGGAAAACGTATAGTGCTAACAATAAACGTATATCCAACGTAGATGACCCTAAAGATGCAAAAGACAGCGTTAATAGACGCTATGTACATTCCTTGATACCTGAAAAGACAAAAGATGGATTTTCTTTTTATAAATTTGTTATTAACGATATAGGTTATCCAAAAAATGAAAATGATGCTGTAAATCTCAAATATATAAAAGATCATTGTGTCACACGTGATGTGGGAGTTATCGATTGTCTTGGTAATTGTTTGGCGAATGTAAAAGATGGTTCAGCACCATCAGATGGTGCAACAGTGGGTCAAATGAAAGAGACTTTAAAACAAGAAACAACTGGTTTTGTAAAACAAGACCAAGTAGTAGCTAAGCAAGGGGACGAATTCGTTCAAGGTAATGAAAAATTTAATTTATTAACATACAAAAATAATGCTTGGGATTGCGCGGATAAAAAGTTATCAAATGTGTCATGGGGTCATGAGGATCATGATGCAGCTACTTTATCACAAACCGTACATTTAGATCCAAATAATCACTTTGTATTTTTTACATGTAATAATAAAGTGATAAAACACTTGAAACAAGGAAGAGAAGCAAGTGATGCTGCAACTGTAGGACAGGCTATCACATTATCAGAAATGGATAGTAAAGTGTATAATTGTAATAATAAACGTATAACAAACCTTAAAGACCCTGAACATGTAGATAATGCTGTCACTGTTAATCTTCTTGTAAAAGTTTTAGGTAATGTGATATTTGATTTACACAATCATTTTACACCGGATATTCTTCAAGGAAAAGGAACAACGAGTCATAATACTTTTGCTGAATCCATGAGAGGTGAGTATATTAAACGAGAAATTTATAATAAATACTTTATTAACCCTAAAACGCAAAAGTTTAGATCATCAGATTGGGGTGATATTGATATATAATATAAGAACGCAATAAACGACCTCATTTATGTCCAACTCGTCATAGAGTTAACACATAAGTTGTACATTTCGATTATAAAAGGACAATAATGACATTCCAGCACATCAGTCCATATCGAGAGAGTATACGGAAAGGAGGTGGGATCACGTCCACAGCGGTTTCTCTGTTAAGTAAAGCTTTAAATCGTATTCCAGTAGGATCTATCGTAAATAGAGCAATAGACGCATTACCATACGAATTTCATATACCGGGAGGTTATCAGTATTGCGGACCAGGAACTAAATTGAAAAAACGACTGGAAAGAGGTGATCCAGGCATAAATAAGTTAGATCAGGCTTGTAAAGAACACGATATCGCATATTCCACGTTTACCGATTCAAAAAATAGGTCAATCGCTGATAAAAAGCTAGCGAATATAGCTTGGCAACGAGTACAGTCTAGTGACGCTAGTATTGCGGAAAAAGCAGCAGCTTTAGCGGTAACAGCAGGTATGAAGGCTAAAACAGCGGTAGGAGGTGGAAAAAGGAGGGGGTAAGAATAAAAAAGGATCAACCATGAGAAAACATGGTGGTAATATTAGACTAAAAAGACGTTCTCCGAGGAAAAATAACAAAAAACCGACAATATGGTCAATGGTAAAAAACGGGGCTGGTCTATACCTAAGACCGTATCGTGCATATTAAATAAAAGAAATCAATTGGTTATACCACATAAAGCGTTGACTAATGTTGAATTATTTAAATATATTTCCTGTTTAAAAATACCATTTTTCCGCGGAGTATTTATGAAAGACAGTTTACCAAAGAAAATATGGAAAAATGAGACTGGAATCGTAAATTTGGATAATACTGAAGGGCCCGGCACCCATTGGGTGTGTTATAAGAAACTAAATAGTCTAAATTATATACTCCCGAATGTGTAACTGACTCATCGGGGTATCAGAAATTCGTCAAATGTCGGTAAAGTAGATCTCCTATATATCACTTACTACAGAGTGATTCCCAAGCGAGAACTAAACTTACCGACCTGTATTATTGAGAAAATTGCCAACATACTGGGAGTCGCGGATTAGCGAAACACCCTTTTTAAGAAATTTTATAACAATAACCAATTGTGCCTTTATAGGTAAAGCGGTCTATCCACCGAGAGTAATTTCAATGTACAGGGTGTATCTGAAATTACCTCTCCAGACCGGAAGTCACTGATGTCAAATACAACCCTCACTTTAAATAATTTTTTTTTAGTTTTACACGGTTTTTAAGAAAACTTTACAATTTGACCTTTTACGCGTAATTTTAGCAGTTTATTGAATATTTGAGGTTGAAATTTAGATTTTCCTCATTCTTCTCTGAGCATTTTAGGTTAAGCAAAAATGTCTCGGCACAAAAATGTCTTAGACTCTTTTAAATACGTTTCAAACAAAAATTGTCAGTTTTATCCAAACTTTTTTTTATTAAATTTACAACATGACGGAGATTAATGAACATGTATTTAAATGTTTAGTAAAACTAATCACGTGATAATTGATGTTTTATGATGGTATATTATTTTAAATGAGGTTCTTAGACATTTACATGTTTGGTAAGTTCTGTTATATGTAAAATGTTCAGACATAAAATATGTTAAATTTTCCCCAGTTAAAAAAATAATGTCATGCTATTTATTATTCTAAATCAGTATGATTAGGGTTTAAAATATTAAATTTTAAAGTTGCTTCAAAATTACGTCTGGTCCCCTCTGTATTGAAATCAGTGTCAATCAACAGAGCAAAGTATGTTTACCTACAACGGCACAATTTGTTTTTTTGTTTTTTTTGTACAATTTTAAAAGAGGTGCAAGGTTGGTATGGGACACCCGGCAAGACAGTATCATATTTGCATGATAGTCCTCCCAAAAATTGGTTCTTTATTTGGGATGGCACTTAATTTCTAACGATCTCATTAGGAAGTACATCATTGACTTTACCTGTTAGCATGCTAATTTAAATTTTACAATTCAACTAAAATTTTAACTATAATAGCAGATTACAAAATTGATTTATCTTTTAGTGCGTACTAAGTTAATGTTTAATTTAAAAGGGTGGCAGTACGGTATTTTCATTTAAAATAAAAAAGCTTTTTTATTTCCTGCCCCAGAAAACTATCTGATTTCAAAATTTAGCGACCAAACATTTTTACCCAAAATAAATATGACATATTTTTTTCTACTCTAGCGGCCAAATTATAACATCTAAAGCAATCCTCGCGAACATCTTTCAAGTTACTACAAGTTTGGTTCTATGAATTTTTGCCCCCCAGTCCACACAATTAAACATAATTAAATGTTTATTTATTTTTGCGGGGAATTTTACCCCATGTAGACGTATTTTACTCAGAACCTTCACTTTGCACATAGACATATCTTGCACAGTACCAATATCAATTAAATTATCAAACTTAAAAATTATCATGATGATTTTCAATATCACGTATTCTTCTTTTGACTGTGAGTCGGAACGAATTGCTATATCAAGCAACTGATTGTTTTACTTTGATTGTTATTTACTGACCTGGTCCTACGGCTAAAACATACATCCTTTGATGTGTATGGTAATTTTAATATTTTAACCATTATTTAACATACTTTTGTTAGTAACTACTGTATTATTGTATTTAGAAGCTTGAAGTTTTTTTATTTGCCTTGACAGTAATTTTTTTAGGAAATTAGGTAAATTTAAAAGTTTTACACCATTAAAAACTGAAATGAAGGAATTGTAATGAATGCCAATATTACATTATGTATTTATCATTGAATGTTCAATATTACTGGATCGTTATGTTATTCCCTGGAATTTCAACACAACTAATTGAAGGATAGTAACTGAATAGTATTTTTGTAAATAAAAGGGGTTTTTGGCAAGTTTTATCCACTTTGTTAAGATTTCCAATTATTTTGTTTTAATGGAATTTTTCATTGTTTTCGATGATCTACTGCACATTTTTTATGCAGTTAATCCATTTAATTTTTTTATATATTTATTTATACGTATTTTATAATTTTAAGTAAATACTTATACAATACCTACATAATAAATTTATTCACAACTCCATTAACCTTTATAGAATTCGGGGGAATTAGGGTGGGGATTTGGGGAAAGAGTCTCTAAAAACGAGTCGTAGGCGAATATATTTTCATTCCTTAGATTGACTTAGTTGCATAAGTTCAAATTTAGGTTATTTCTGCAGACGTAGGAGTTAATTTATGTTATAAATAAATGACAAACTCATTTATTTTGCTATTTTGCTCATTTACAAACTCTTATATTTATATGTATTCTGTTCATTATATGTGACTTAAACAACAATTAACGAATTTCTGGGCAACCCCTGAGGGGGCATGGGGGCGGAGCCCCCATCGAGCCGTAGGCGAGTAATGTATATTATTTTGATAGTTTTGGAAATTTGCCACCACCTAAAGAACTTGAACATTACTTTAAATCTGCTAAAAACATATATTACAACTATAAAAGAGAACAACCTGATAATACTTCAATATGCGGCCATTTATGTTTGGAATTCCTAGCTAAAAGTATCAGTCACTATTGAGATGTCTTCCTATACGGTATCATTAACAGGAAAATCGTCCACTTTACGAAGTATCCTTTTTCCAGCGTTACGCTTGCAAAAAGGAAGATTTTGGGAGGCAGCACTGTTGGATTTTACAACTTACAACTCTATTCCCAATGTTACGGAAGGTAAAAATAACTTATTGCATTATTATAAAGGAAAAGATGCCAGTGGGAAGTTTACAGACTTAGAAGTTTGCACTCTACCCACAGGTTCTTATGAAATTGATCATATTAATGAATTTTTGCAAAATAAAATGGGAAAAGACAATATAACGCTAAAAGGTAATAACAATACAATGAAAGCTGAGCTTACTTCAAAATATTATATAGATTTCAGTAAGTCAGACTCAATTGGTGATTTATTAGGATTTCCCAAAGATGGAGCAATTTTAGAACCAAATAAAACACATTCCGGTAAACAAACTGTAACAATATTAAAAGTCAATAGAGTAGTGAAGAAAGGGGAACTTTACCTCAGTTTTGGCATGATTTTATAGGGGGATTTCCTATAGGGAATTATTTTGGACACAGATTTAAAATTTTGATTCCGAGATTTGATATGTGCTAATGTTTATGTATAGTTATATTATATATTTATACATTTTTGTATAGGTTTTCGACATTTAACATGGGGTTACTTTTTAGGAATTTTCTTGGACATATGCCTATGAGCTTATTTTAAAATATCTCATTCATTGATATAAGAATTATGACTATTTGGGAATCCTAACCATTTAACATATAGTTGGTTTCCTTTACGTCTTAATACTTTTTCTATTAAATACATGTCTTTATAATTTGTCTTTAACAATTCATAGCTGTAAAATCCCCCCTTGATAATATTTCCATTCTCATCTTGTAAAATATAAGTTATTGGTTTTGTGTTCTTAATTTCAACTATTGTAAACAATTCAGCAGTCCAATTTGGAGTATATCCTTTACTAAATATATGCTTATATTTGGAAATTCTAACAGTATCTCCCAATTTAAATTTTGGTTTATTATTTTTTAATTTATTTGCTTGAGATGATAATATTAAGTTCTTATGTACAATTTTGGAATTTTTAATATTTACTTGATTTGGTTTCATGCCAATAGACCTGTGAACTTTATTGTTGTATTTATTTATTAATTTGGGTAGTAAATCTAACCATTTATAACTGCCCTGTGCACTAAATTCCCTGAAAAGCCAAGTTTTAAGTGTTCTTTGAAACCTCTCAACAATAGCAGCCTTAGTAGGAGAAAATGTGTGGTAGTGATTAATATTTAGTTTGTTCATTAGAGCTTTAAAATGTTTATTAAAAAACTCCTTTCCATTATCTGATTGAATATTTTTTACTCCATCTGGCAAAATTGCTTTCATCGCCTCAGTTACAATTGGACCTGTTTTATTTTTTAAAGGAGCAGCATAAGCTTTCTTTGAAAATGTATCTATTAAAGTTAAAATATAATTATACCCAGAATTTTCCTTGGCATATGACTGCATGTCTATTAAATCGACCTGCATTGTTTCATTGATACCTATTACTTTAAATGCTCTTCTAATAAAGTTTTTTCTTACATTTTTGTGTAGTTCATATGCGATTTTTTCTTTCATTTTTTATCAGATACATTTTCATCATTTCCAGCACATTTAAAATAGGTTAAATGTGAACTAATTAATGCCCCATCTGATTCATTTCTAAATACATGATTTTTATGAATGAATTCTTCACCAGACAATTTTCTAAATCCGCTAAATGAATTTGGATCAGCAATTATTATATTTTGATAATCATTAACATCCATTAATTTAAATCTTTGGGTATTATAAATAAACTCTTTATTTGCACTGTCATATTGTAATGTTTGTCCTACTGTTGCAGCATCATTTGGCTCTGTCCCTGGTGCTAAGTTATTTATTTTTATATTTTTTGCATCAAAATTATGAGTTTTGTAATCTATTATTAAAGTTTGGTCTACTGTCACACAATCATGTTTATCTATACCTGGAAAAACAACTGATAGCTTTTTACCTCGACAATTCCAAAATTCACGTTTATTATGTGTATTATCAGCATATATTGATTGATTTAAAATAACCGCATCATGATCCTCTTTAGCTGGCTTTAAATTTGATATTCTCTTTGTTTTCCCATCCCAACTATCATTTTTTAGTTCTAGTAAATTAAACTTTTCATTACCTTGTATAAACTCATCACCTTGTTTGGTTAGTACTTGACCTAAAATAGGAATTTCATCAAGCTCTTTAGCTTTCTCAACATTATGAATAGGATGTTTTCTAGCGTCCCATTTACTATTTTTTAACTCTAAAAATTCATATTTGTTATTTCCTTGAATTAAATTATCACCTTTTTTAATTAATACTTGCTCCAATGTGGGAACATCATTTAATGTTTCAGCATTTTTAACATTAGTAATTTTACGTTTCTTGGCATCCCAGCTTTCATCTTTTAACTTTAAAACTTCGAATTTATCATTACCCTGAGTAAACTTTTCACCTTCTCTTGTTAAGACTTGTCCCAGTATTGGCACCTCATCAAATTCATCAGCCTTTTTTACATTGGTAATTTTGCGTTTTTTAGCATTCCAATTATTATCTTTTAATTCTAAAAACTCAAATTCAGCATTACCTTGCATAAAAATATCATTTTTTCTTGTTAATGTTTGATTAATTGTTGAAACATCATTTTTATCTTCCCCATCCCTGACATTTATAATTTTTTGACCTTTAGCATCCCATAGTTGAGAGCTTCTACCTTCAGCTTTAGAATAAGGGTTATAAACTCTATAAAACTTATCTATAAACATCTTTTTAATTAATAAATAATTCCGCACTCCCTCAATTCCTCTAATATTGAATCGATTTCATTATCTACTCCAGTGTTTCCAGCTTGTTTAGATAAATATAATAATCTTAACCGGTCGACTAGCTCATTGGGACAGTTCCAATAAATATAATCTATTTTATTACCTGTTACTTCTCTTAACCCTGAACCAAATAGTGGTTTAATTATATTTGTGTATTTTCTATGTCTATTAGCTGATATACCCTTCTCAGGGTCATAACCCCGAAAATGTCCACTGGTAATTTCTAATATTTCTTTATATGTTTGCAAGTCTGAATCTTCATATTGTGAGGGAGTTTTTAAAGTTAATAGTTCCCAAAGCCCTTTAGTGCCTTTATAAATTTTGTCATCGATTGAAATGTCATCGTTGGCTATTTCCACTTCCTTATTTCCAATAAAGAATTTATTTCCTTCTCTCCTTATACCATAAGTGGAATCTGTAATATTATTTTTATTTAAATAATTACCTAAATATTTTGAAGCCAAGAGTCCAAAATCTAATCTGGGTGGGGTTGGAGGAGTAACATTTAAAATTGGAATCCTTGATGGAGTCTTAGGTAATGGTTGTTTATAAGGAACTATTTCTACTTGTTTTTCAGATGCTATATTTTTTAACTCCTGTAAAGGCTCTATTAATGGTTGAAATGCTTGTAATCTTTCTTCGGCCTCTATAAATTTACCCCTCTTTAAGGCTCTATATTTTTCCCTAATTTGTTTAGCTGACTCAATTAATTCTTTTTGTACATTCATTTTTTATTAAAAATATTTCTTACATTTTATTAACTTCATTAGTTAGTGGGTTGTATTCAAATACTTTATCATGAATAATTAAACAATATGCAGATGTATTTGCAGGTACATTTTCATTGGTTTCAATTTCAAGCTTAATATCTACAACCCCCTCCTTAATTGACTCATTTTGTCTAGAGCAGTCTACTACAATTAAAGGATATTTATCAATAAAATCTAGTCTACTAATTACAGGATCAGGACTTGTGTTATAGTAACTTTCTCTAAACCTTATAAACATCTCATAAGCTTTGGAAACATCTCCATTCTCAAAGTCTAAATTCAAGTCACTATAAGGATAATACTCTGAGTTTAAGAATACTTTTAAATTTTTCAGTTTACAATGATCAAATTGATCCATTCTTTTACGTGCTTTTATTGTCCCTGTCAGTTTGAAACCCAAATATTATATACCTGGGAGCTTCTAATGAAGAAGATGTCTTTAATTGGAATGTATGCTTTTTAGTGTTGGGAAATGAGGGTAACTCATGTAATTCTAAGCTTCTGAATGCAATTTGTAAGCTTTTATTCTGCAACAGAAGCTTTTGCAACTGTAATTTTTCAGTGTCTGATGGAACTAGATGACGCATAACCCACTGAATTGATTTAAGTGTAATTTTAGGAAGAATATCATCACCTGCAGTTGGTACAGTTGCAGTTGTTAAAAAGCAGTTTAAATCATTTTTGGATCTTTTTAATATTAGTTCCTGCTTAACATTCACTAAAACTTTATTAAAATCCTCAAATAGTCCCATTAATAATTCCAGGGGTATGCATGTACTAAATTTCCCATTACTGTGAAACTTGTTTAAATTTTCATCAGTATCAAAAGCCACATTAGTTAATTTTGTTGTTTTATTGTAAGAGCAAAGTGTTTTCATTAAGCCTGTTATACCTGGATTTCTGACAGAATCTATAAGTCTTGAGGAGATCTCATATCTGATTTCATCGAATAGAAATGCAAAAGCATTATTTATTAAATGTCCTTTAGCATGGTTTTCAATTTCTCCTTTAATATATAAATAACTCCTAGATGGTAAAGTTAATATATCTTGATTATTTATACAAATTCTAATTTCATCTGAATTGTTTATTGCTAAAGTGTTATGAGGAACATAAGAGTAATTTGTAATTTTTACTATACTATCGTCGAATTGGGATTTCCCTGTAACGTCCAGAAAATCTTCCATTTTTATATATAGAAAAATTTTTAACTTTTAACCCAATTGATCGCAAGAATCACACATTTTGTGGACTTAAACCCTTACACTGATATATTCTCATATCTTTTTTATATGACAAGTAATTGTAGTTTCTTCACCATTAAAGTCTATTGGCCTATCTTTTTGATCAGCAAATGTAATGCTCATCACATCTAAAGTTGTTGTATTTACTGGAAAATATATGATATTTCTTGGAACTTCAATTATTTTATAGCCTGGTGGGGCTTGAGAATAAAAACTATGAATAGTGTGAGATTTTTTACCATTTAGATAAGAACCATTTGCCACATTACATTTAACTCTAATTACATTAATATTATTTATGTTAATTTTTTCTGTGGAATAAAATGGAACATCTGGAGTTGAATATCCACGAAATCCCAGTAAAATAGATCTTAGGCAAGGTTTAGTAAAGTCAAATACATTACTACTCACCAGAGTGGCTTTCATAGTGTTATTATCGGCTAAAAGTATAAAATCTGGAAGCTGTTTTTGAATTTCCTTTGCCAATTCAAATACCTCATAAGTTCCCTCTGGAATTTCTATTGTGAGTGGTGCTTTGTGATTATAATAGTACACATCTTCACCATCTAATATTTCTATTTTGTCATCATTTAATTTATTAAGCTTTGGTATTAAACCCTTATATAAAATTTTTACCTTTGTGGTTGTGAGTGCTTCTTTTTTATCATTGACAACAACTTTTAAAACACCATCTAATACTTCATTTAACTGATCAATTGTTACTATTCCTTTTGGTGTAACCACTTTTTCCACTTTATAATATTTAAGTGTATTTAAAGGTTTTCTAACATTAAATATTGAATTATAACCCTGAAAATCTACAAGTCCAATAACATAATCACCATTAAGCTCAATTGGAGGGTAAAATGTTGACTTTAACTCTGGCTCAACACCTGTGAATGTTACCGTGAATGAATCCATTTTTTATTATTAAAATATTTTATAAAAACTAAACATAATTCTCCACATATTGAAGTATTTAATTTTTGTATTTGATCAGTGGTATAGTATATCTTAAAAGGTAAAAAATAATCAATAACTTCAGTTGGAGGTTGAATTCCAAAAGGATCAAAATAAATTACTACATTTTTATTTTTATGATAGGCTGTCCAATGTGTCCCCTCATCATTATCCAAGTTAATTATTCCGCACTCTCTTAGTCTTGGTTTTTGATGTTTTAGCTCGTTTTTTAGAAACACCCCTCGAAAGTGTGGCACGTCTTTTGCAGCCTCTAGTAATTGGAAGTTGTCCATCTTTTTTATTAGGAAACTTTAATCCCATCCCCAATTTAGCTTTAGCTTTCATCAAATTAGTTACAGCATAAGCTGCAGCCTTTTCTGCTAAGCTTGCATCATTTGATTTAACCCTAGACCACGCCTGCTCTGCTAATTTCATATCTGCTTTGTTTCTAGAAGCTGTATCTGGATTATTCATGTAAAATATATCATGTTCCTTACAATAAGCATCTAATTTATTAATTGGAAGTACATTATTGGCTAAATTTTTACGTACATTAGTGGCTGGTCCGCACCAAGAATACCCGGGTATGTGGAGGGGGGTTGGTAGATGATTAATTAAGCTATTTAGTAACCCTTTACCCCTATATGGTTTTAGTCCCTTACCTTGATATGGTTTTAAGTATAAACCTTTACCTGATTTCATTTTTATTATATAAAAAATGTCATTCATTCAACAAAAGAATAAATTTAAAATAACTAATGAAAATATAAAAGAGAAAAAACCATCGGGACTGTTTCCGACTAATATTCGTTGCATTGTTTGTGGACCAAGTGGTTGTGGAAAAACTGTAATAATGTATAACTTAATTATTAAAAAGGAAGGTTTAAAGTTTACAAATGTGTACATAATATCTAAAACTTTAGAACAAGAAAAATATAAAAAAATAATTGAAATATTTAAGTTATGCGAAGAAATAAAGCTACATACCTTTACAGAATGTGAAATTACACCAAATGATGTTGAAAGACATTCCCTTGTAATTTTCGATGATATAAACAGTCCAAATATCGCTCCATTCTTTGCAATGGGTAGACATAGAGACATCAACTCCTTTTATCTGTGTCAATCATATGCAAAAGTACATAAATATATACGAGACAATGTAAATTTCCTAATAATATTTAAACAGGATGACTTGAATTTAAAACATATTTATAACAATCATGTTGGGAATGACTTTACTTTTAAACAATTTAGAAATATATGTCATTATTGTTGGAAAGAGAAGCATGGATTTTTAGTAATTGATAAGGAGAGGGAAATAAATAAAGGAAAATACAGGTTTATGTTTGATAAGTTTTATAATGACCAATAGCATAAGTATTTACACCATCTGACATAATCACTCTTTTATCATCGTAGAATGACAACACCTTCTTCATAGTAGTAACTGTTTTTAAATGATGATCAGTTGACTGGATTCTGGTAACATTTTCATAATGGTCTTCTTTAGTACGGAGACAGTCGAGGTATTGTAGATGTCTTAAATAATGTTTCACTGTTGCTCTGTCAGCTCCCTTGGCCTTTTTCACTTCTAATTCGCTACTCTGATTGTCCAACCATTGAAGTGGAATATATGAATATAACTTGGGCCTTAAACCACAATATTCATACATAATGGAACCATTCAATTCGTCTTTAAACTTGCCCATGACCTTTTTATTTTTATCCGAGTAAAGAAAATGGTCTTTGCTATATGCAGATGTATCAAAGTAGTCCAAATCAATTTCCTTATAAAAATCCTGGGTGTTAATTGCATATGACAAACTATCGGTGTCAGTAAAGAGGAGCTTTTTATTCTTAAATTTATTCATATATAAATAGTGAAAGTCATACATTATCACTTTACTTAAATCCAAGATTGTCATTCCAATATATATGGGCTTATCAAATTTTACGACTAGTTTTTTTTAAATGTACAGCATGAAGACCATTGTCAAATTTTTTACTGCAATCAAATCTTGGTTTTGAAACATATTTTGTTAATTGTGACTCATCCACTAAGTAAATATCTCTAAACTTTCTTTGATTCATGATTGTTCGACCAAACAAACTGTTGTTTAATAATTTATAGAAATCCTTTTCAAAGTCATTTCTTGCTTGTTTACGTTTGTCATTATTAAAATTAATGTAAGGAGCTAGCCATGCTGATTGTTTAAATTTTAAAATTCTATGATATTTTGTAACTACCAAGCCTAATTCTTCATATTTTTGCAGTGCTTTATAATGTAAAATGTATTTATTTTTATCATTCAAGTTGGGAATCAATTTATCATTCATCTTTTCTGGGGCTAAAGGATAATCATTGTGTAAATCATGTAAGCTTTTATCATATTTTAAATCGACCTCTAAGATAAACCCATACTCCTCTCCACTCTTATTTAAATAATCAGTTTCAGTTGTCCATTGAAATTCACCAATAGGCAATGACTCACACATGGCTGTAGAATAAAGTGCATTACAGTCTAAATAAACTAAATAAACACTCTCTTTATTGGGGTCATAATGTTTACCCATGTATTTATTATTTGCTTTGGCATATCTAGTTGAAATCATGGCAACTCCTCCCCTGATAGCGCTTTCAATAAACAAATGCATATCAATATCTTTAAATAGCTCCAATTCAACTTGTGTTATTTTCAAACAAGCTTCCCATGTAAAACCAGGCAGAGAATACATGTGTAAGGGGTCTAATTTATAATCACTTAAGCATAATTCTCTAAACTTTTCAAACACATCTGCTAATAAATAAACATCAGTTTTTAAATATAAGTCATGATATTCCTTAAGATTTTTTATATTAAATTTTCTCCATACATTCTGGACATGTTCATAGTCTTCTAAAGTAATATGTTCTTTGGTTAAAGTGCTATAAAATGACTCCAGAGGAGGGAGTTGTTCAGTGAATTTCTCCGGCCCAGTAAAATATTCATATGGAAAAATTCCTTTTCTTTGTAACAGTGGATCATTAACAAATCTAAAGCTGTCTAAATTAGATGCTAATTTATCAAGAGATAGCGATAGAAAATTATATGAGTCTAAAAATATTAAGTTGTCAATAGAAAATGATATATATTTTTCCATATCTTTTGCTATGCAGGCTAATTTGCGATTCTCCTTAAATTTCCCCAAATGTTGCATAATTAAATGAGCATCATAATTTTTAAGATTGTGAAAAAGAATTGGTATCTTCTTAGTCATTTTATAATTTAAATTGCATTCATTATGAGCAGCACCTCGAAAATTACCAGTTAAATGACAGTGATCTCTGACTCTATTATTTCCTAATTGTTTATTACAAATAAAACAATCCACTGCAGACTGAAACATAGCTTCTTGTTCAGGAGTCATTATTAAGGGCATATAAACATTCAATCGATCCATAAGATTCTCATAAATTTCAAATAATTTTGGAAAAAAGACCTCCATAACATTTTCGCCACTATAAAATTCTTCATAAATGATATTTGAATCTTGAACAACTACAAATCCAAATCCTGAAGGCTTATGTTCAGAATTATTTATAAAGCATTCGAAGTCAGCATATATTACAAATGGAACCTTCAATTGAAATTTAAAATTAGTAAACTTTAATATTTTCTTTTTACTTAGTTCTACTCTTTGAGCTTCATATAATTTACAATAATCAAAATGTTTCTTGAGTCCATTTTCAAATTTAAACCTTTGTAAACACAAATAACAGTAATATTTTTTACAATTATGTTTAGTTGATCTTAACATTAGTTTGTTAAAATCACGAATCAAACAATAATGTGTCTTGCGTCCATGTTGTAACAGTAACAGATTTATGTGAATATTTTTAATTTCTTTGGTAATTCTTAAAGGGTATATAATTTTATTTTGTTCTAGGCCAAAAACATTAATGCTGATATTGTTTTGAGTCTCAAATTTATGAATGTCACTTATTTTAACTGGATATTTAATCCCATTCATATTTAACTTATTAATAAAAGGTTTATAGTAAGTTACTCGATTTGCATTTACACTCCAATTGGGATATAAAAATGCTAATATCGACCAAAGAAAACATTTATTATCAGTATTTCTTATATTCAAAACAGCATGTTTATTTTTAATATATTCAGGAGTGGGTATATAGGATTTTGCTTTTAAGGGATTAAATTTGTAAATATGTAAATGCCAAAATATTGTTTTATCATAAACCCAACCACTTCCCTCCTGTTGGAAAGATTGGATGGACTCAAAGATTTTCTTAAAAGACTCAATGATTTGTGATTCAATTTCATCTCTCTCAACTGATAAAGTTGTTACATTTCTAAAGTTAGCTATTGATTCCTTATCTACTACAGTTTGGTTATTTTCAACTAAGTATTTAATAAATTTTACTCTTCTCACAAGGACCCATTTTATTGGCAATTTATAAGAGAATAGTGCATTTTTTATTTCATGTTCAACAAATTCTCCATTAAAAACATTCAAAGTATATGGGCCTTGACAGTTTTGCACATGTCTTGAAAAATGCACATTAATAGACTTATTACAACAATGACAATATTTGTGTTCCTTTAAAATGTGAGATTTTAGAGTAGAAATATTTTCAAAATGATTATTACATATCTTACAAATTTTATTCATTTTATGTATTGTTCTCATATGACGCAATAAATTAAATCTATATTTAAAAGTGGTATGACAAATAGTACAACTTACAGATTGATCCATCCTCGATGAAGTCTGGACACCAAATGAAAAATTGTGTGACAGTGGGTCTATTTATAATCTCGGTTGCAAATATTAAAAACACCAAAATTTTAAAATTCGAAAAACGACATGAAAACGTTTGCTCCAATAGATATTTAAAATAGTCAAGGCTCCAGTCTCCAGCGCAGAAGGTCACTGTCACTGGCGCTCTCTCTTACATAATAGGTCAAGGTTACTAGCACACTGCACAGGGGGCCGGCAAGAGGCAGTGTACAGGCAGCCGGATGCCAAATTTCACACCATAAATAAATATAGTTATAGTTGAGGTAAAATTATTTTCAGGTATTATAGTGGACTATATGATGGCCATTACGGCATAAATTATTTACTTTAATTTTAATATTAACATGGCATAAATAGTAAATAAAAATATAAAAATTGATTTTTGACATAAAAAAGTTAGTCTGTGAGGAAAATTTTTATTTATTGGTCAGGCAAGTTTTGTCAGTGGGAAAGTTGTAGATAAAGAGTCAAATTTAATATTTTTATTCTTGACATTTTCCTCTAGAATGCTTAGTTTACAAGAAAAAGCCTTAGAACCAAAAGAATTTTTCGTGTCCAAAAAAATTCCTGAAAAGTAACCCCATGTTAAATGTTGAAAACCTATACAAAAATGTATAAATATATAATATAACTATACATAAACATTAGCACATATCAAATCTCGGAATCAAAATTTTAAATCTGTGTCCAAAAAAATTCCCTATAGGAAATCCCCCTATAAAATCATGCCAAAACTGAGGTAAAGTTCCCCTTTCTTCACTACTCAATAGTATAGACATAACTTGTAATATTATACAAGGAGCTTACAGAGATGGAGCAAATACTCATATAATACATACTTTTTACCCCAGTGTACCACCTGGATTTAAAATTGTTGAAAAGCCGCAAAACCTGGTATATCTACCTTTGAACACCACTTTCATTTCAGACATCGTGTTGAACGTATTGGATCAAGACGGTAACTTGATAGATTTCCGAGAAGAGCCTATTACGGTTAGATTACATTTAAAATCAACACTTTAATACCAAATCATGGGTTTAACATTTAAAAGCGAACAACCTACGGGAATCCGCATTAGTAGCTCTTCAGCTGTGGAGGAGTTAACACGCGAGAACATTCGTTTCTTAGAGAGAATTGGATTAAAAGTAACCAATAATGGATGTACTGGATATAGCTCAGGGTCCAACATTCGACGAAACCCTATGGGAAAAAGAATATCACACCCACAACCCTTACACTTCATCAAAATTAAACAATAACGATGAAATTCGTATTCCCATACAAAATCAAGACATTTACACACTACCATGTGAAAGTTACTTGTATATTGAAGGAAAAGTTACTAAAAAGGACGGTACTACTACTGGTACAACAGTTCCATTTATAAATAATCCCATGGCTTTCCTGTTTGATGAAATTAGATATGAAATATCAGGTGTAACAGTTGATTCTACTAAAAAAGTAGGTATTGCAACAACTTTAAAGGGATTAACATCTATATCACCTAATGAAACCAATTTAATACAACCTGCAGGATGGGTTTTACCTGCAAAAGACACAATCACTCCAGATACAAATGGAAATTTTGATTTTCATATTCCGTTACGTTTGTTGCTTGGTTTTGCTGAAGATTATAGGAAAATAATATTAAACGTTAAACAAGAATTAGTTTTGTTGAGATCTTCAAACGATAAAAATATTATTAAAGCTCCAGACGGTACAACAGATGCAACTTTAGAATGGAAATTAACATTAGACAAAATTGTATGGAGAGTTCCACATGTTAAATTAGCTGGCGAGCATAGAATGCTACTATTAAGAAAGTTAAAGGCTGATCGTGATATTGTAATTCCTTTTAGAAGTTGGGAATTTCTTGAACATCCCAGCTTGCCAACTACGGATCGACACACTTGGACAGTTAAAACATCTAATTATGTGGAAGGAGCCAGGTATATTATATTTGGTTTACAAACAGGCAGAAGAGACACCATCACCAAACATGCAGGCCAATTTGATCATTGCAACTTGAAAAATATTAAAGTTTATTTAAATTCACAATTTTTTCCATACGATAATTTAAATGTGTCATTCGCTAATAAAAAGTACAGCATATTGTACGATATGTATGCAAGATTCCAAAGTTCATATTATGGTAAAACGAATGCACCTTTACTATCACCAGAAAAATACTTAGATGGTTACCCTATAGTTGTAATCGATTGTTCTAAACAAAATGAATCAGTAAAATCATCAAGTGTAGATATAAAAATAGAAATGGAATTCAACGCGCCTATACCGGCTAATACAACTGCATACTGTTTAATTCTACATGATAAAATCGTAACATACACAACTTTAACTGGAATTGTTAAAAATGTATTGTAAAAGACCGGTTTTCCTACATTCCAATGCATTCCGCGAGTATAAAAGCAGAGCGTTCAGCTCGCTCCTCATCAGTTTGTTGCCTGTTGTTGTATGGGTAGCATCTTATTCAATATGGCTTCTCCTAGTGGTACACAAGAAAATGTAGTAGATATTGAGAAGGAGATATCCGACTTTTTAGATCTTCAAGGTCAACCGGAGGGAGATGAACACAACGCTTGCGGACAACTCCACGCCAGTAATAATGTTGAGGAAAAAGGTAAAAGAAGAAAGAATGCACACAAGAGGAAAAGGGATATTGAAGATAATATTTCTCCTAACATATTAAGTGAGGTATTCTTGCGAATATTTTACCCAATCTCTTCCAGTTTGGACAAAAGTGTTTTAATCGGTGTTATGAAATCTACAGATTATTCCCCTACTGTAATTTTAACTCATGGACCCAAAATGATTTTGTTTACGGACACTGCTTGGGAATCGTTTATGAAACACTTGCATCTGCTAGAATGCTATTTAAGTAGTAACATGTTTGGAAGAAAGACAAGAGTAGGCCTTTTGGATTCAAATGTGGAAATCGATATTGTTAAACATCGTGGTGATCATCAGTTGCGGTTTAGAGACACAACAAGACATGATAACAAGATTCAACTTAATCGAGAAGAGTTTTTTATTCTAACTTGTGCAACTGAACCAATAACGAGATACTTGAGACAACTGGTGTTTTCAAGTTCAATTATTAAAGATTATCTGGAAGACACTTTGGACAAACAACCGGACGCACCTATATTGTACGGACCTGTAGATACTTCTATATTCAATAGGGTTCCTCATGAAGTACAAATGTGGAGACAATTGGAAAAGTACGCTCAACTACATAAGAAATCAGTAAAACGTGAAAAAGAGGAAGAAGAAGGAGGAGAAGAATCAAGTGTTAGTGATGAAAATGAAAACAAGGAAAATGTAAAGATGGAAACCTAAATGACAATTAACTACACAGCAATGGTTAATTTTTAAAACAATATCAAACACTTTGTGGGGGTTAGGCCTACCGGGGACGGTGCCCACGTTAAATATACACCAACGCGCCAACAACTGTACGGCCGGGTATAAAAGTCGTACCTACCGTGGTGTGGAAATCAGTTGACCTTTGGACTTCGTCATGAGCAGACGAGTGATCTTCGCAATGGACAAGGAAGAAGAACAAGTAAAGTCCAAACCTGGTATAATTGAGTTCCAAGCGTTTCGGGGTAATGATGATGGATTTATCATAAAAGAACTTGTGTTTTTCGACATCAATACAAGTGTTCCTTATTCGTTTTTATTTAAACCACCATGTTCTTATTCATCTTTAACTAGTAAAGCCGCTACTACCAACAGATGGATTTCAAAACACTTCCATCATATCGATTGGTATGATGGTTTTACAAGTTACACGGACTTGTATCACATTATGCATCACTTTTCAGACAAGTTTACCAATATTTACACAAAGGGGCTGGAAAAGAAAAGATGGATCGAAAGATTTACTCATGTTCCGGTTAATGATGTGGATTTGGATAAAAACTACAAGTATACGATGGAAAATGTTTGTATTTGTACTAAAAGTCCAGAACATGAAAAAGATAGACATTGCGCTTTAAAAAACGCCTATAAACTCGCATCTTACCTTCAAAGTGGGGAAATGGGGAGTGGTGGGGGTAACGGGGGTTATATAAGTGAGGAGCAGACCGGGACCTGGCATGAGTATTACTCGAGATTCCGAGACGACTACATCTCCCAGCAAGAAGACGAAGAAGACGATCTATATCTCGACCATGGCATCTCACCAGTTCCTGCAAACTTTGGTTGAGCAGTTCAATGCTCACTCCAAATCTACCATACTACCCGTCAAGAAGTGTTCCGAACTTAAAGACGAGAAGCACTACATTATCCACGCCATGAAGAAGATGGAGACTACAGTTGGAGAGACCATCTGCTGCAGTCTTAGCGAGGCACCATTCACTCCGGGGGATGAGCCCAAGTTCCAAGTCTACCTGCCGAAACGGTTCGTCCATCTCCTCCAGAACGAGGATCTGCGCTCCATCCAACCCGGCTGTCTCTACCTGGTTTCCCACGGTTGCACGGGTAGTAATTCCACCGAGTTGACCATCCACATTGCCGACAAGCAGCAGTGTTAGATTTAAGTTTTACTGTTGTACATATGTTATTGTAATGTTTTATAAATAAATAAACCATAAAAAAACAAAAAAATACAAAAAGACAAAAAAAATGCAACATATCAATATGTGAAGTTTGTCACATATTGATATGTTGCATTTTTTTTAAAACTTCGCGGGTGACCTTGACCTTTGACCTTTGCATTTCACAGTTACCCCCACCACCACGCTACAAGTCAAACCTGTTTGAATGCAAACACCCCCACCACTTTTTCATATACCTCCAAGCGCTGTGCCTCGGCTTCATTTCTACTCCAGCAGCCAACCTAGCAACATCAGGATGTCTCTGAACGTAAGCTGTGCCAGCTATGAGGAGGTGACTATCAAGACGCAACCGGAGCTGAACGATTTGTACAAGGAGTTTCAGCTAATGGTGGCAAGAGGCTACCGTATAAATGTGCAAGTCTACGCTTGTAATATACGGAACACCCGCCAGCTAAAGGAAGAGCCTGAACACTCCTCGACAGCTTCCTCACCGATGTCCATGAAGACCGAGCCGGACAACTTGGATTACTTCAGCTGACTAGCAGTTGTATTTCTTGTTCTAACCATTGTAGAATATGTTTATTTTTTCATTATATTAAAGAAGTAAAAGAGCAAAAACACCTATCTTGTTACTGACATATGAGCTCAGTAACAAGATAGGTTTTTTTAAAACACAGTTTGAATGACCTTGAAACTTCCCCCTCCACTGCTTCGCTACCCCCACCACTTGACTATTGGTGTACATGGCACATCACGATTGGAAACCTCATTCCATCTTCAACAGCCAAACCGACAACATCAACAATGGCAAACCTACCAACAGATGAAAGATGTCCTCACGCGTGCTGTGACTTCGTCCACGAGTTGGAGAAGAGGATGCAGGAGAGGGCGATAAGAAGAAAGCAGATCCACTCAGAAAATATCATGATAGTCAACGGCTATCTTTTATTGTTCGGCCTTATTATGGTTGTACTTTTTATACTGTATGGCATAGTCACATGTGTCGGCAAGGTTGCAGAAGAAAACGCCCGCCACCATCAGTTGGAAAGTTTCAATGTTACTTTGTAGGTTTTCCTTTTTTTTAAAAACTCCGTTTGGATGACCTTGAAACTTCCCCCACTACTCCACCACGCTCCCCACCACTTCACCATGTTCCTGCATGAGCATCACATCACCCGTCATTCCTTGTTCGACAAGCAACCATGGCGGACAACACCATCATCGAAGCTGATTCCACTACTGATGTTGGAACGAGTACAGGTTGGACGCTATCCATCGACAGTGTTCACTATTTGGAAACAATTTGCGAACGGATGAAAGAAATACTGCGGGACAACCAGGGCCGCATTTAGCTAAACGGCGCCCCTAGGCACATAAAACAGTTGCGCCCTCCCTGCCGCAAAACCGGCCACAAAATATAAATAAAGTCACGATTATTTTTTTTCGATACTTGTAGTTTCAAAATGACGGCCACTTAAAGTCAAATATCTCAAAACCGGCAAATTGTATCAAAATTTTACAAGAGAGAAAAAGGTTGACAGATGTATTAAACTAACTAACGATACCAAGATTCTACAGATCTAACAACAAATAACGGAGTTATGCAGTACGGCGGCATGCCTCGGACGGGCGGCATGGCACTGCCCGCAGTTTTTTGAGCGGTTGCGCGTACTCGCACATATTCTGTGTTACTAGCGGACTCCCGGCGTTCCGGCCATCCGAACATTCCGTCAAAAGAGATCAGTCGTTTTAACAACTTAATTTACTATTGCGAGCTGGGTAGAACGATGAAAATAACGTACCGTCCGTCTCGGAGAGCCGTCACGGTTGGGACGGTAGCTCGGAAATGTCCTGGGATTCCTTCTCCCGAATCTTTTGCAAAATTGCGGTAGGTGCGAATCGTCCGGGAGTGTCCGTTGCGTGCCGTATCGCCGTAGTTCGCGCACTCTTATGAGTTTCAATATTAAAAATTTTTAAATTGCGGTGCTGTACCGCCCATCCGTCTGTGCCGTGCCGCCGTTGTGCGGGCGTAGCTTTTAAATAAAATAACTTTAATTTGCATGAATTACAATAAAATCGAGGTTTTTATACAGAAAAATCTGAATAGCTCAGTTACTTTTGTTAAATGTTTTGTCTCCTGTAAAATATTGTTCAACTTTTTACCGGATTTGAAATATCTGAGTTAATTTTTTTAATGGTGACAATTTTTTTATTTTTGGAAATATTTTACCCTGGAAATGAACATTGGTGTGATAAAATTTAATGCCGAATATTGAATTAATTTTATAGTGATCCGTTACGGATATAAAAATTAAGTGTAAAAACAAAGTGGCGGATAGAGGCTAAACAGAGCCAAAAAAATATAGGCCTACTACACATTTTAGATTTTTATTTTGATGTGTAGAAGTAGAATACAAATATGCATAGTCAGTGACGGGGGCGGGGTTTAATGACATACTGTATACACAAATATATATTGTAATGTTTTAAATAAAAGAAATCCTCTAAAATGTATAGTGTCATATTATACTTCGCAGTAATTGGCATATAACCTGTCACTGGACTTCACTTCTTTAATCTTCTTCACTTCTTCAAAAATTCAATTTTGAAGTGAAACATTGACAATACCATATTGTATTGAAAGAAAAATGTGTATAACCGCGGGTTTTAAATAAATAATAACTGTTGGTACGGTCAAAACTTTATTTGGATGATGTAAAAAAAACTATTTATTTCGTTTGGCCGCCGCCGCGCCGCAAATCAACGCAGAAAGTTCTGCACGAGCCTTGCGTTGCGTCACCCTATTTCGCAGGCGTTTACACGGCAATAATTACGCGTATAACACCAAATTTCCCCTTTTTAACCTTTCGAAATTTTGCGCCCCCAAAAATTTTGCGCCCTAGGCCTGGGCCTAGTGGGCCTAGCGGGAAATGCGGTACTGGGGACAACCCTGGGATCATAATACAAATGAATTTCAACTATGATTGGTCGCAAGTTACATTGCGGCAAGAGGACAACAACGGTCAGCACTCACCGCAATACTCACCAATGTCACCGATTTACCCATACAGTGAATCTGATGCGGATGAAGATGTAGGAGACACCGAAGCACTCACTATCAATGAAATCGCTATAGACTCACAAGAGTAGTCTTCCTACTCTTTGACTTTTTTAAAACTCCGTTTGGATGACCTTGGAATTTCCCCCACCACTTCCCCATATATCTAGAGTACGCAGGGCCCGGAGCTCAGTCGCTCGGCGGTTGTCGTAGGGTGCACATCCATGTTGTGCAATCTGCTGTACAGTTTTCATTTTAACCAGTTCAAGGTCACCGTACTTAAACTCTGGCAAAAACGTCAAGCTGTTAAGGACAATCCTAAGTCCCAGGTTCACAATCAACCTCAAGGTCATCACACTTCAACATGTAAAATTTAAGGTAGCACCAAAACGGTGCTACCTAGCTTGACATTTTCAAGTTTCCCAAGGTCATCGCAGTTCCCCCACCACTTCCCATATACCTAGAGTGCGCGGGGCCGGACAGTCAGTCGCTCGGTGTCTATCGTAGGGTGCGCATCGCGGTTGCAGTAATGGTGAAACGCGGGAGTTGTATCGGTTCAAGGTCACTCGAGCGGTGTCACATGACGGTTTAGGCAGAGTCACGTTGCAAACTTTGAGTTCCCTCGGCACTTTTGCTGTTTCTCGTCTAATTTCGCTCCAAGTCGTCAAGGTCATTGAAACCTGACTGAAACTCGGAGCGTAGTGCGAGAAACAGCAAAAGTGCCGAAAAATTTTAGGTTTCGGCGTGACCTTGACCTTTGTGACATCGATGACGTCATAATGGTGACGTAAGGGGTGATGACGTCATCGCCACGTCATTTCTGCAACGTCATGGGTGTGACGTCACAGAATGACGTAATTGGTGATGACGTCATCAATTGCGTCATCGATGACGTCATCGGTGGGGTCATTGACCTCGATGACGTCATCGCTCAGGTGACCTTGAACTGAGCCAGCTCCCGCGTTTCTCCACTACTAACTTGAAAGATGTTCGCGAGGATTGCCTCAGATGTTATAATTTGGCCGCTAGAGTAGAAAAAAATAATGTCATATTTATTTTGGGTAAAAATGTTTGGTCACTAAATTTTGAAATCAGATAGTTTTCTGAGGCAGGAAATAAAAAAGCTTTTTTATTTTAAATGAAAATATTGTACTGCCACCTTTTTAAATTAAACATTAACTTAGTACGCACTAAAAGATAAATCAACTGTGTAATCTGCTATTTTAGTTAAAATTTTTGTTGAATTGTAAAATTTAAATTAGGATGCTATCAGGTAAAGTCAATGATGTACTTCCTAATGAGTTCGTTAGAAATTAAGTGCCATCCCAAATAAAGAACCAATTTTTGGGAGGACTATCGTGCAAATATGATACTGTCTTACCGGGTGTCCCATACCAACCTTGCACCTCTTTTAAAATTGTACAAGAAAACAAATTGTGCCGTTGTAGGTAAACATATTTTGCTCTGTTGATTGACACTGATTTCAATACAGAGGGGACCAGACGTAATTTTGAAGCAACTTTAAAATTTAATATTTTAAACCCTAATCATACTGATTTAGAACAATAAATAGCATGGCATTATTTTTTTTAACTGGGGAAAATTTAACATATATAATGTGTGAACATTTTACATATAACAGAACTTACCAAACGTAAATGTCTAGGAACCTCATTAAAAATAATATACCATCATAAAACATCAATTATCACGTGATTAGTTTGACTAAACATTTAAATACAAGTTCATTAATCTCCGTCATGTTGTAAATTTAATAAAAAAAACATTTTGGACCAAACTGACAATTTTTGTTGGAAACGTATTTAAAAGAGTCTAAGACATTTTTGTGCCGAGATATTTTTGCTTAACCTGAAATGCTCAGAGAAGAATGAGGAAAATCTAAATTTCAACCTCAAATATTCAATAAACTGCTAAAATTACGCGTACAAGATCAAATTGTAAAGTTTTCTTAAAAACCGTGTAAAACTAAAAAAAATTATTTAAAGTGAGAGTTTGTATTTGACATTAGTGACTTCCGGTCTGGAGAGGTAATTTCAGATACACCCTGTACATTGAAATTACTCTCGGTGGATAGGCCGCTTTACCTATAAAGGCACAATTGGTTAATGTTATAAAATTTCTTAAAAAGGGTGTTTCGGTAATCCACGACTCCCATATGTTGGCAATTTTCTCAGTAATACAGGTCGGTAAGTTTAGTTCTCGCTCGGGAATCACTCTGTAGTAAGTGATATATAGGAGATCTACTTTACCGACAATTGTCGAATTTCTGATATATTTGTTGTTCTACTTGATAAGGGTGATTACATGGCTGTATCTCCGTATACAGGTGTCAGAAAAACACGTTCCAGGATTTCGTTTCTGATTTCTTTTACAAAAATAAAATAAAAAAGTTTATGTATGTCCTAAACGTTTTTTTAAACCGCAAGCCATTATTTTATTTTCCACACTAAATAACTGTTTCTATCCGCAGTTAATCCTTGTACAAAGTTTACATTTGGAATAATTCTTTATCACTACAATGCTCTTTTTCAGGAAAAAGGTTATTTTTTCCGATGTATATTTTTTAATAGCAGCTATTTAAAAATTTTTAACTCAAATATCTCAAAACCAGTAATTTTTATCAAAATTTTACAAGTTGGTAAAATATATAAAATTATATTATGTAACCAATGATAACGGTTTTGATAGGATTTGTTAACAAATGGGGGAGTTTTGCGATTTCGCTGCATAAAAACTACGTTGAGTACGTTGCCGCGATCCGTTTTTCATTATCTGTTTTTGTTCTCAAAATATTAGGGTTTTTGTACAAATATTAATTTTTATTATTTACAAAACCACTAATATTTTGAGAACGAAAACACATAATGAAAAACGGATTGCGACAACGTACACAACACAAAAAAAAATACTTTAAAATGATGTGTCACAACCCTACCTTTACATTAAAAGATTTTAATTTCATTCCAAGATGGCGGCCAAAAATATAAGTCGCATCAAAATGAAGTACTTTTTACTATGGGATATCTGGTGATAAAAAGTCGATATTTTTGTAAAAAAATTGGATAGAACCAAAGATTTTCGAATTTTGAAATTTAGTTTTAAATAAACTGTAATATCTCGAGAACTAAAACAGATAATCAAAAACAGATTGAAGCATCTTGTTCTACGCAAAAAAATCACTTTGAAATGATGGGTCACAACCCTACCTTTACATTTAAAAAACTTAAGTTCATCCTAATATGGCGGATTCAAGTCTGCGGCCAAGAAAGTGAACCATACCAAAAAATAGTATAAACTAATCAATGATGTTTGGTGGTGGTTGGGGTCAATATCTTAAGAAATGCGGAAAAAATTAGGGGGGGGGGACATTAAAAACCCGCCCTGTATAATATATGATATTAAGTAAGTACACTATATTAAGTAATCACCAACCAAAACCCTGAAACGTTTTTTTCTGGTTAGATTTTTCGCATAGTTTGTAGATTTTTTCTTTTTTGAAGTTATTCTGATATTTAATAAACTAAAATTCTACAATTATTTTATTTTTTATAAGACATTCATCGGAGGCTGTTTTAGCGGTGCTTGAGTCGTTCATTTTCAACCAAAATCCATAGGCAAGACATAGAGAAGGGTTTGAAAAATATTTTCTGTTGCTGTTGCCGTTATTTAACAAAGACATAATAGAAAATAAAATGTTATAAAAAGGCGTTACAAGCAAAACGTTTTGTAATACTCTAACTTATGCGAATACGATGTGTGAATTAATAGAGGTACTATATTTTTATTTTATCAAAACCACTTGACATTAGATTTGTGATCTTTTATTTGTCCATCTCCTTAATAGCAGAATAAGCTTACTCCAATTTAATTTGTTTGTTTGTCACGCAATCCGCGAAATCAATTTACATATTAAACTATAATTTAGCATGAAGTAAGGAAAAATATTAGAAAGTATTATAGGCTGATATTTTGTTTCAAAAATACATCAGGACTTCATCCCTTATGGCTTTACATGTACTGTACTTATTATATTATTATGGTTATTACATGATAAGCCAGATGATTACAGAATTTAAAGGATGTAGACGAGGTTAACTTTATCAAACAAGCTCACCCCTGTCGGTAGCAGGGCGGAGAGACATGCACGCCAGTGAAGCCGCGGGGCGAGCAGTTGCGGTATTGTTTAAAGCAGAAAAAATAAAAATAAATCTCATTTTAAAATTAGCTTCAAAGGCAGATCAGGTGAGGAGGGGATGTTCCCATGCAGCTCATTAGCGAGCGCGGATAAATAATATATTAAAAACTAATAATCTGAAATGGGTATACAATCAGGTGATATCGAATTTTAATTTGTGCGGATTAGATTAAATGAAACTGGAGAGGAAATAAGTTACTTTAGCGACAGGTTTCATCAAATGACAAGATAAAGACAACCGGTAGGGAAGAGACTTGAGACAGTCGCTGATTTAATTCTGTTTTTCTTCACGCTTTCCCCTTATGTTATAACCATTCCTTTATGAAAAGTAATTGGAGATGAATTAAAGTAAAGATTCATTATCCGTCATTAAAAAACACCCTAAGTAATATGATATGCAGAGTAACAGGACTTTCCATATTATTCTACTATTGTACTTGGTGCACAACTACGAATTACATTCTTAGAAGAGAATCTTACTACTAATGTTCAAAAATCTTACTAGATAAGGGTTTATCACTAATGGTATCCGTTGAAAAATTTGACATATATTCAACTGCTGAAAGGTTAAAAATTCTTTTTATATTGAGGAAAACTGAGTTTTTTTATCGAAAGATTATTCAACCTTTAGGGTAGGTAAGAAGCCACATCAACGAGTTCATTTTGAGAATTCTTTGAAACTAGCCCAATTTGGTTTATTATGGCCAGTACCTTAAAACGTCTATAATGATGCAGTGTTATACTATTTAAACTACTCAATAGTAGTTAGTGTATTAAGAAATAAGTAAGTTGTGATTGTTAAATTGTTTTAAGTTACTTAATTATGTAAAGAAGCTAATAAATAGAAAGGAAATAGCAATTTAAAAAAGGACCTTTTTATACATGTTTCACGCCATGTGTACACTGCTCCACTCACCATAACTGGAGCTGTATCCGTCGAGTATCGACTCATAGCTTATTAAAGCAAACATATACCATGCGCTCCTTGGAAGCGTCTCATTTTCAAATGAGCCTCAATGTAATTGGAAAAAGTGTATTTATTGGACCGTGGGAATTGCAAAGAATAAATAATAAAAACAGTTGTTTCTTAAATAATGAAATTATGCAAAGGCAAAAAATAGTTGACTGAATAGTATGAGCAATTTCAACAACGAAAGACGTTTGCTCTCTCTTTAAAATGAAGATTAAAAAATAATAAATTATCATTTAATCACTTAATAAGATTTCAATGCTAACAGGGCGTATTTTAAGGCGAATATGAATGGATGACGAGTGTAGAATGGGTGCGATGCCTTGTGTAGCTTTGTTACTGTCTAAGATCACCTGGTTCTTCAGACAGCGTTATTAAATTGTAGCCAAACAACCTATGGCAGCTGGGTCCAGTTTCGAATCATTAAAAAGCTACTAACTTTTCATATACTGTATTTAGATTTAAAGGCCAGCCATTCAGCTACCCAGCCTGTCCAAGCCTGTTCCAGCTCGTTAAAATGGATAATTTATAGGTTATTTACAAAGATTACGTCACCTAATATAATACCCCCGTCGCAGCAGACCTGCGTACTCAGCGAATTTCCAATGGAATTTTGGTATATTTTCTATTTCCCCACAAAATCCATGGGTATGAGAGTATGTAGGTTTGCAGCCATATGGGTTTTGTCGATAAATATAAGTTAAACCCTACCTAGTGATTGTACAAACAAAATTTTATGAGGTTATGTTGTTCTTTATATTTTACCCATAAAACCCATAGGGGTGAGTACGTAGGTTTGCCGCCATAAGGGTTTTGTAAGCAAATATAAGTTAAACGCTTCCTAATGAATGTACCGTACATACCAAATTAAGTTAAGCCCCATGGTTTTTTACTTCTCAAAATAATTTGATGTGCCTGTTCCGATCTCGTCAGGTGGGCTCTGTTATAATCTTCATTTTCTTGTGGATGAATCTTAGCAACACAACTTAACGAAATACATTCCACTATCTTTTCTTTTTGATTAAGTTCAATGTGCTGGGCCAATGGTTTGTTCTGATATTTGTGGAAAATGTCGAACCGAAGGCCAGTCATTCGGATTCTTAAGTGGTTCGACGTTTGCCCGACTTACTGTTTCTCACATTGGTTACACGATAGTTGGTAAACCACATTCTTTGTGTCGCAGGTAATTTCATCTTTGATAGGGAATGTCTTTCCCGTGACAGAACTTTTAAATTCTTTACTTTCGCACATGAACTTGCAAGTAGCACAATGAGGTTTCTTGCAAGGTTTGCATCCTATTTCCGTTTTAAAGTCCTGTTTCGGGAAGGTGGTGGACACTAGTTTAGACTTAAGGTTCGGAGGCTTTCTAAATGTCACTCTGGGAGTTTCGGGCATAAAATCTTTAATTTCGGGAAGAGTGTCAATAAGACAGTAAGCCGTTTTGATTATATTATTCATTTTATGCAAGCCTGGATAAAACTGCGTCAGGAAACTAGGATTTTTGCCAGAGTTGACATTCTGTTGTGGTTCAGGTTTTTTTTCTTGTTACAATAGACTTGAATTTCTTGGGATATCCTAGTTTACCAAAAGTTCCATTTATTTTTGAGACATATTCAGTGAAATCTTTTTGATCGCTGCATAAATTTCTTGCTCATGCACATAAACTTTTAGACTTGGATTTTTTCACATATAAAGGATGACAGCTGGAATAATTAAGATAGTTCATTGTGTTTGTCTCCTTAATATGAAGCTTTGTCTTGATAAATCCTGAGTCAATAAAGATATCTAACTCTAAGTATGTTGACAGTGTATCAGAGTAGTTCCATGTAAGTTTTAGATTGGAGAATTCTTGGAGATTTTCTATGAATACTTTGAGAATGTCAATAGCATGATTCCAGATGAAAAAATGTCATATATAAACCTAAACCACTGTAACGGTACAAACGGTTGGGATTTCAAAATTCTTTTTCAAATAAAACCATGAACAAATTGGCATAAGAAGGTGCCATTCTTGTACCCATAGCAGTTCCAGAAACTTGAAGGTAGTTGTTGTTATTAAACTCAAAATTGTTCATTGTCAGGACCATTTAAATTAAGTGAATTAGGAAACTACTACTTGGTTTTACATTACCTGGTCTGGTGTTAAAATAATATTCAGCAGTCTTCATGCCATCTGTATGTGGTATATTTGTGTAAAGAGAATTGACATCGACAGTTACCAGAAGCGTTCCATCCTGTAACGGCTGTGGCACAGACATTAGCTTTTCTTTAAATTCGTAGAAATTCTTTATATAGGACGGAAGGCTTTTGACCAAAGGTTGAAGATGGTAATCGACGAACGCCGAAATTCTTTCCGTATGGCTCCCATAGCTGTAGACTATCGGTCTACCTGGTGGGGGACGTATTGTCTTATGAATTTTAGGAAGTAAATAAAAAATTTGAGTTCTGGGTGATTTTAGAACGAAGATCTCAATTTCTTTGTCTGAGAGACCTTCTTTAGGTCCATTTATTTCCATGTATTCTTTGATATCCTTATTGAATTCTTCAGTCAAATTTTTATCTATTGGTTTGTAGACTTTGTCATCGGAAAGTTGTCTATTTGCTTTATTTAAATAATCAGTAATGTTTTGTATGACAATTTTTTTGTCCCTTATCAGCAGGTAAAATAACAATTTCCTTGTTGTTCTTTAAAGACCTAATAACTGTTATTTCACCTATTGTAAGGTTTTGGTTATTTTTCAATGAGTCTTCAATGTTGGGTGTTAACAGATTAGCTAGAATCACATTAATAAATTGCTCTACCGATTTAAGTGATAAAACATTCAAACTCAAACTCAAACTCACTTTATTGTCACAAAACGTTTTGTACATAGCAAATGCTATAAAAACAGGAGACATGGTCAGAAATCTTAACCTAAAATAACCAAAACAGGCTTCGTCACAACTGAAACTAAAAAACAATATATGCTAATACAAAAATGATATGTAAAAACATATGAAATTAAAATGTACAAAAAGATCTAGTCGAATAAAATGCATTTTTCACCAAATACTCCTTAAGCACTATTTTAAATCTTTTTGAATGGATTTGGCTTTTAATACACTCTGGCAGATTGTTAAAAAATCTTTTTCCCATATAACTTGGACCTTTTTCAAAAAGAGATAATTTATGAGTTTTGTACTGAAAGTTTGCTTTGTGTCTAGTGTTATAGGCATGTAAATGTTGTTCATTAATGAGGTTATCAAAATTCTCCTTAACAAACAACAAACAAGAATATATGTAAAGGCAAGGAAGTGTCATTAATTCAAGCCTTCTGAAAATTGGTCTGCAAGAGTCCCTTGGTTTTGAAAATGTCATGATCCTAATAAATTTTTTCTGAATTTTGAAAATCTTTTCCCAGTCAGAGGATGATCCCCACAGTTCAATTCCGTAAGCTAACAAAGAGTAGAAGTAGGCATAATACACAGTCATTCTGGTTTGCAAAACAGTTGTGTCTCTCAAAATCAACATCTGGAAACAAGCTGAGTTTAATTTCTTCCCCAATATTTCCAAGTATTTTTTAAAATTTAGATTTTGATCAATGACCAGCCCCAAAAACTTCGAAGAATATTTAGATTCAATTTCACATGAATCTACTTCTACCCTGAAAATTGCTGGATCGTTACTTTGAGCGGTTTGGAATTTAATGAGATTAGTTTTCCCACAGTTTAACTTTAACCCATTACATTGAAACCATTCTGTCAATTCATTTAAAGTGCTCAATGTTAACATTTGAAGATCTAAAATATTATTTGCTTTAAGAATTGCAGTATTCAGTTTAGGTGTATTCATATTTTAATATAAGAACACAATTAATTAATGTTTACATAATGCAAAAACAATAATAGTGATTTTTTAAACATATGGAATAATAATTAATAACTAACATATGATAATTCTGCAACATCTCCCCTGTTTTTAAGAAAAATTCTATCTGTTTCGGGCTCTTAACAATCTTCCACTCCTTGACCTTTGAATTCTCGATGAACTTGGGAATATCGCTTCTGAAACAACTGCTTCTTCTCTCCTCCCCCCTCTCAAAGAAAGGCTTTCATCATAAAATTCTTCTTTGGGCTTGTTATATTGACGCAGATGTATTGTGTTTCTTCGTTGAACACTGCCATTGCTATCTTTTATTAGAAAAGACCGTGGCTGGGGCAGTTTTTCAATGATTTTAGCTCTTTCCCATTGCTTGTTGCCAACATGTTGAACTAGTACATCTTGACTAACATAAAAATTTTAATTTTTAATATGCAATTACAGCATATTCCAGAAAACCAAGAAAAGACGGCCCACGAGGAGTCAGACAAAATTTTTAAACAGCAGCATAGGTCGAGTTTGGTATCAAATTAAAGGTCTCACATAGCAGAGTACAATGCCGCAAACTACACTTCAAATGGGTGAACGAAACGGAAATGGCAGGCAAACAATGTTTCCATTAAAATGTATGGGTAAAACTTTAAAATGCAATAACTTTCTTTATACCAAACATTTTCAAGTCTAGTTTGCGGCATTGTACTCTGCTAATTGAGAACTCTAATTTGATACCAAAATTGACCTATGCGGGTATTAAAGAATTTTGTCTGACTCCTTGTGGGCCATCCCCCGTAAGTGGTAAAAAAGTGATATAGCTTCACAGAGTAGACATTTATGGATATTATTAATATACCAAGTCTTGTAATTTTATCTATAATGATAAAAAATATATTTCACCGTTCCAGGCCTTTTCAACCACACCGTATATAAAACATGTAATTTCACCTTTTCACCATAAATAAAAGAAAAATCATAATTATTTGGAATTCTATAAGTAGAGAGCTTCAGAATGACCCATTAATTGATAAAATGTCCAAGTAAAACTGTTAGGTTTAACTGTCAAAAGATTTTTGAAACTGAATTATTTTAATGATGATAGTAGATTTTATATTTTTCATAGTTTTTTCGTATTTTTCGGGTTATGCTATAATTTTTAAGTGGCAAACACCTAAAACCATAAAGTACATGTCAATACAAACACAAAAATGTATATGTAAAAAATTCCCACGGGGGGGGGGGGGGAGTATTTGTTCACATCAGCCTCTGCTCTAAGTCGCTTCCATTCTTTTGTTGTGGTATCTCCTTCATGTTAACCAAGCTCCAGCAACTGATGACATATCGTTTTTTCTCTTATATTTACTATCCTCATTCAAGTAAGTTAATAATTCCCTGAGACACTTGTTGTTTTCACCACCCAAGCTGTCATAGTAGCGGACAGTCTTGTCTCTGAAATGAATAAATGCATTTTATTTCTCATACAAAAATACATGGAAAGAGGTATAAAATATAATGAGAAATCCACTTACCACTTTGTCCAGTAGTGTGACCAGTGAAATGAAGACATAACGAAAATTGATAATAAACACTTTAACTAAGTCTAGCATCGTGATACATACTTGTGATGATTCCGCTAACCGTAACATATGTATATTTTGCTAATAAATAATAAATGAAAGATCAATAATAAGTAAAGATAAACATTTACAATAGAATATCAATAAACAATAACTATAACCAAATAAATAAATATATATATATATATATATAAAACGTATCTAGACGTACCTAAGTGAGGATATCTTCATAGTAACCATTTACCATTGTACTCTGCTAATTGAGACTTTTAATTTGATAAAAACTTGACCTATGCGGGTATTAAAGAATTTTGTCTGACTCCTTGTGGGCCATCCCCCGTAAGGGGTAAAAAAGTGATATAGCTTCACAGAGTACCCATTTATGGATATTATTAATATACCAGGTCTTGTAACTTTATCTATAATGATAAAAAATATATTTCACCGTTCCAGGCCTTTTCAACCACACCGTATATAAAACATGTAATTTCACCTTTTCACCATAAATAAAAGAAAAATCATAATTATTTGGAATTCTATAAGTAGAGAGCTTCAGAATGACCCATTAATTGATAAAATGTCCAAGTAAAACTGTTAGGTTTTACTGTCAAAAGATTTTTGAAACTGAATTATTTTAATGATGATAGTAGATTTTATATTTTTCATAGTTTTTTCGTATTTTTCAGGTTATGCTGTAATTTTTAAGTGGCAAACACCTAAAACCATAAAGCACATGTCAATATAAACACACAAATATATATGTAAAAAATTCCCAAAATTCCCACGGGGGGGGGGGGAGTATTTGTTCACATCAGCCTCTGCTCTAAGTCGCTTCCATTCTTTTGTTGTGGTATCTCCTTCATGTTAACCAAGCTCCAGCAACTGATGTCATATCGTTTTTTCTCTTATATTTACTTTCCTCATTCAAATAAGTTAATAATTCCTTGAGACACTTGTTGTTTTCACCACCCAAGCTGTCATAGTAGCGGACAGTCTTGTCTCTGAAATGAATAAATGCATTTTATTTCTCATACAAAAATACATGGAAAGAGGTATAAAAATATAATGAGAAATCCACTTACCACTTTGTCCAGTAGTGTGACCAGTGAAATGAAGACATAACGAAAATTGATAATAAACACTTTAACTAAGTCTAGCATCGTGATACATACTTGTGATGATTCCGCTAACCGTAACATCTGTATATTTTGCTAATAAATAATAAATGAAAGATCAATAATAAGTAAAGATAAACATTTACAATAGAATATCAATAAACAATAACTATAACTAAAACTAAATAAATAAATAAATATATAAAACGTATCTAGACGTAACTAAGTGAGGATATCTTTATAGTAACCATTTACCATTGTACTCTGCTAATTGAGACCTTTAATTTGATAAAAAACTTGACCTATGCGGGTATTAAAGAATTTTGTCTGACTCCTTGTGGGCCATCCCCCGTAAGGGGTAAAAAAGTGATATAGCTTCACAGAGTAGACATTTATGGATATTTTTAATATACCAAGTCTTGTAACTTTATCTATAATGATAAAAAATATATTTCACCGTTCCAGGCCTTTTCAACCACACCGTATGTAAAACATGTAATTTCACCTTTTCACCATAAATAAAAGAAAAATCATAATTATTTGGAATTCTATAAGTAGAGAGCTTCAGAATGACCCATTAATTGATAAAATGTCCAAGTAAAACTGTTAGGTTTTACTGTCAAAAGATTTTTGAAACTGAATTATTTTAATGATGATCGTATATTTTATATTTTTTATAGTTTTTTTCGTATTTTTCGGGTTATGCTATAATTTTTAAGTGGCAAACACCTAAAACCATAAAGTACATATCAATACAAACACAAAAATGTATATGTAAAAAATTCCCACGGGGGGGGGGGGGAAGTATTTGTTCACATCAGCCTCTGCTCTAAGTCGCTTCCATTCTTTTGTTTTGGTATCTCCTTCATGTTAACCAAGCTCCAGCAACTGATGTCATATCGTTTTTCTCTTAT
>JAQYXR010000927.1:0-49558 GCA_030545055.2 Neoaliturus tenellus
ACGAGGAGCAGAAATTCCATCATTACTCTACACGTGAAAACAGGGTGCCCCGTCCAGATACATGAGAGACATTCCAGGACACTGCAAGTAAAATCAGGGGGTATCCGCCCAGTACCACGAGGAGCAGAAATTCCATCATTACTCTACACGTGAAAACAGGGTGCCCCCACCCAGATACATGAGAAACAGATATCCCAGGACACTGCAAGTGAAATGAGGGGGCTCCCGCCAAGATACACGAGGAACAGAAATTCCATCAGGACCCTACATATTAAAAGAGGGTGCCCCCTCCCAGATACATAAGAAACAGACATTCAAGGATTCTACACGTGAATTTTGGGGACTCCCGCCCAGAAACGAGAGGAACGGACATTCCATTCTCTACATGCAACATATGGGAATAGTAAATTTGCAAACTATATTGTAATTAGAATCATATTTACTGAAATAAACACAACAAATAAATTGGTAAAAAATCTTTTTATTTTATAAATTTGTTTCGGTTTTGAGTTTGATGATGCATTGAATTTTAATACCGACCGATACATGGTAGCAAAAGAAAAGTTTGTCTAGATGGTAAGAAGCAAAAGTAAATATCGTTTCTAATTTTATTAAAAGGCATAAAAAAATTATAAAAAATTATCAATGGCTCAGAAAAATCTGTAAGCAGCCAGCATCTAGAAAATATTTATTACAAAAAAGCTACTTGACAGTATTGACTTTTGAATTAGCCTACTTGGTTCTTAATTTGAGCTATTTGTTTAGAATTGTCCTAGATTAAAATTATTATTTTGAAAGGGGCTTTTTGCATTATAGTTTTATTGCTGCAGTAGTAATAAGAGTAGGTTTTTAAAATTATTTTCCTCGTTTCACAATTTACACTGCTACTGTGTGCTTCCAAGGTGTTGTTACCGAGCCAAGACGAGCTTTCGAGGCGCGGTGAGGTTAGAGCCTGAAATTGCACTTGGGACCAACGAGGTTACTTAATATAGTGTGCAACAAATATAGGAAGTTCATCCCCTGTTGATCGGTGCCATTTTACCCACAATCCCCGCCATTTCCTCGGTAACCAGTCCTTTGTTTATACACTTTCAACAAGTGTCACAGCTTTATTTCACCTCGTTGCTCGGAACTCGTTAGCCATATTTCAATATTCCTCATTTAACACCCTTTCTTGACATGTCATATGTAAAGTTCACGATGAAAATGAAAGCATGAACATAAGGGTCGTGGCGCCCACCTACACCCTCGCTTAAATTCGTTATAACATTTTCAGTGTGGTTCCAAGTTTCGGGGTCCACAAAATTGTGTAGGCTAAATGAGTGAAATTATCTTCCTCTAATTCTTAATTTTTGTACCCCCATAAGAAATCAGAAATTATAGGAGAACCAGATTTAACAAATTTTACAGAAAATGACATATTTCGTGGCCGCTATCACATAGGTTTTTGACAGGAATTAGTCCTTTAGACTGAAGGACCTAAAAGGCATCTTGTTACCATTTTGAACCTATCCCATAATCATTAACTTTCACAGTGTACATAGTCAATGCTTTCACTCTTTGTTAACTGATGTATGGCATGGTAAGACAACCGGGGAGATGATTCAGCCAGATGTGCAGCATATCACTTAAACTTGATAAGATAAGTGGGCCCGAGCCGCGCCACCGCGCACTGACCGTCCTCACTGTGAACGCTGCCCACCGGAGTACAATATTACCACATGCACATTCTGGATGCGTAATTAATGACAAATGACAAAAATCATATTTATATCATTCCGCTCGAAATCAGCCCGTTTTTTGTTCTCTCCATAGTACCAACAGCGTTTTTTTTTGTGTGTGTCCTAGGACTGAATAATCAGCTAGAATATTTTTTAGGTCCTAGGACTGAAAAATCAGCTGTCTTCTAAGTTCTATTTATTAATTTTCTATGCAGAATAGTGAATTCAAACGTTATATTTTAGCATTGTTTGTAAACATCAGAAATGCAAACACTGCATATAAGTTATTATAATTTTTTATCCCTTAAGGGGGGACGGCCCACAAGGAGTCAGACAAAATTCTTAAATATCAGCATAGGTCTTTTTTTTTTTTTACTTTTTTACAAGTTATTTTCATTGTCATTATAGATTTTGTTGCAATTTTTTTTAACACTGAACATTTATAATAATTTTATTTATCATTCCGTAAGCATAAAATTTTGTATAGAATGTAAATAAATGAATTAAGCAAGAAGATATTAATGTTTTATAAAATATAATTCAATCAAAAATCTAATTATTTTCAAAAGTTCAAGTGCTATGCCAATATGAACGGCGAACAACTAACTATTCTTACGACTATAAAATAAATGTGTTAGTTTATTTCATCAAAATGTTAAACACTGATTATGTAGTACATTAGATAACAAAATTTTTTTTTCATCATACCATTGCGATAAACGTTGTTTCGGAACGGTCAGCTGTGATCGAAACTAGTTGATTCCCGGTGGGTTGGATAAACGTGTTGGTAAACAAATTTTTCGGGACTAGACCTCGAAACAGTGGTTTTCGGGACTAGGCCGGAAAAAAACTTCCAATGTTTGACACCACTAGCGCTGCTATTCTGCTTACAGCAATGTATACAGAACAAAATAAGTAGGGACATCCTTATGGGGAAGTGAGAACGCCGCCCCTGAAACACAGATAGCACCACCAAGATGGAAAGGTTTATGCTGATTGGTTGAATGGAAACAGATGACTAGAATAGTTTTACAGGGGTTTATTGTTATTTTGATTTTTTGTAAACAAATATGCTCATTTTTACATTTGAGAGGTAGAAAGAGCGCTTCCAGTGACTTAAAGAAGAAGTAATCCTAGCATCAGCGCTTTATTTTCCTTTGATTTTCGGGGGCAAAACTAAAATTTTTTAACATGGGATGTCCCTACTTATTCGGTTCTGTATACATTGGCTTACAGTAACTTAAACCTCGTTGACTCCAATCAAGGCAATTAGAAATGTCAAACAGCTGATTGTTTAGTTGTAAATAGTTCAAATACAATATAAACAAATAACAACGTAAGAGGGGGTATATAGGTTAAAATTTATATTTTTTTATTCAAACTGTAGATTTTAAAGGTGGTATGATGAAAAGTACTGTTCGTAACTCGTCCGAAAGTGGTATATCGGTGCTCGATCAAATTCAAGTACTCGGCTTCGCCTCGTACTTGAAACTCGATCTTGCACCGATAACGACCACTTTCCGGACTAGTGACGAAATATACTATTTCATATTATGAAATCATTAGGGCCATCAGATGTTTTCAAAACTATTAAAAAAAAAAAATAGTTTTGTGTTTAACCACGTAACCACGTTTTTTGCCTGTTTATTGCGACATACTGTGAGCTTTTTTGATGTTGTTATGAATTAAAGCATCGAAGTTGCAATAAATATGAAAAGGAAATGTGGTAAATAAAAACCTGTGTCACGGAAATAATTTAATATCTTTTTACGTTACTAAATAGGCTCATTTTGTTTTTCTCAGAATTTTCACCATATAATAGGTGATACAAACTACAAACACAGTGAAAAATAATTTTGATGTATGATAGAAAACGATTGATTTGTTTTTTTTTTGTTTTTTTTGTTTTTTTTTTTTTTGAACAGCCAATAACAACGAATATTTTGTGGTTGAGTGCAAACTCGTTACGTCTGTATGGAATAAAGAAAATTGAAATATTGTCCATAATTACCAATATCCAGCTACAAATTATACTCCTTCGTCTTCATGGTTTGTAATCAGATTTGATAACTAGTTTGATTTACATGACATTACAAAAATCAACTTTAAGTCAAAACTGAACTAGCTATCTACAATATTTCTAGTCTTAGTCTTAATATCTAATGTGTTTATTTTCTCTAACTATTTACAGCGAAAAGACATTAGGTAATTCATGTCATAAGGACTTCATATGATTTTGGTTCAATAAATTATTTGTAACGGGATAGTTTAACTTGATCTCGCTCTATTGGTTTATTTTTGACAACAGACTTCCCACATATATTTGGGTTTGTCACTGGAAATAATTTCCAAAAGCATGAGAAAAAAACCGATGATTATTCTTGGGTATAAAATTGTAGGATTGTTTAATTCATCCCAACGTTAAAAACTCTTTGATTATTTCGTAAAATCGTATTAAAACTCTTTTTTCTACCACTGCATGGAAATAATCACATTGCCATACCTGTAACCCCTATGCAAAAAAGTTCATTTCCGGTTTCCGCATCTTTCCCGCTCTAGAGCGGCAATGATTCTTTACCGCACGCTAGATCGAACAGCAATTTAAAGTCAGCTGTTATTACAAACTATGCAACAGCTGTTGTTCATTGTTGCCGTTTAGTCATTGCTTCTTTTTTAGTTTAAGGTTATGTTTGATATTTAACAGTGTGTTCCAACAGAAACAAATATAAAATAATCTAAATGACATTTTGTATACAATAAAACATGTAATCTGTAGCAATTATGTTGGTAGGAAAAATATTGTGTGTATTACAAGCGCAAATAGTCATTGCCGCTCTCGAATTGTTTGGCCGCACTCAGCTGACGCTTCGTGCGGCCATCCACAATTCTCGAGTGGCAATGACGTACTAATAGCTATTTTACTATAAATTTAAATGTGAAAATCAAATTCCAAACTTCAGTTTTTGTCTACATTTAATTTAACCTGATCTATAAATTTGTATTCGGAAGGCACAGGCAATAAATTTAATACTTTACCTGTTACCAGTTACTTGTTACCCGTTATATTGTCCAAAATATCAGAACCATCATTAAAAAATCCTTTTTCTAAATGATTACCGGGTGTTGGCGGATATGGAATATCCCCCAGTAGAGAAGGGGGTTCGGCGTCTTCTCCCGGAAATTTGGAAAATTTATACTTGCAAAGTAGAATTTTAAGCACTTTGACAGATGAAAACTTAATATCATGGACTCTGAAAAGGGGAGTTTTATAGTAAAATTACTATTTCACGTTGGTATGATTTCAAAAATATTTGTTTTATGCTGATGGAAAAACTGAAAGCTTAGTCAAGTTATCTAGAACAAAAACAATTAAGTTTATTCTTAAAGTCACTATTGACCTAATAAAAATAGAGGATATTTTGTCTTACAGAAGGTAAATGAGTTAGTATAAAAACACTCGAGTTTTTCGTTGTAGGTTTTCATATAAATTAGTGCAATAGTTGGTTGAAATCAAGGGATTTAATTAGTAGACCAGGCCCTGAACAGTTTGAGCATGCACCGAAAGTCTAACAAAATTGACTTTGGATTATTGTTGAGGACATTTAGTAGATGTAAAAAACCGATGTTGCCACATTTCCAGAACACGGGGGACGCCCTCTAGAGGAAGTCGTAGAGGAAACTGTATTGTCCTATGTCATGTTGTATATAATTTTAAAGGTCACGTAGATTCGAATGCCACAAGCCCGATCTCTTAAGGTCGAATATAACGCGAGTTAATGCTTTTTGAAATTTCGGTAAAATCCTTTCATGCAAAATTTGACTTGATGCTGCCATTTCTGGCTCAAACGTTTCATTTGAGGTCGAGTTGGCGACATTTGTTTTTAAATCTATTTACATTCTATCTATCTCCTCTTTATAAAGATCCTGAAAATTAAGTTAAATGTTTTTATTTTAAGTCTTAATTTGCCGTTTTCAATTGCTGTCCGAAATATTATGATTACATTATGATTTTCAGCCCGATTTGGGACAACCCATGAGTTTTTTTGTGAAATATTTTACGTAAGCTTTAGGATCATGTTTAACAGAAAGCAAAGCCGCAAAGCCGACCCTTAAATGAACGAATCGAGTCAGAAATGGCAGGCAGTCAAAACTTTGCATAAAAAGCATTTTTCCAAAATTTCAAAATGCAATAACTCGCGTTATATTCGACCTTTAGAGATCGGGTTTGTGGCATTCGAATCTACATTCAAAGACCTTTAAAATGATATACAACATGACATAGGCCAATACAGTTTCCTCTACGACGTCCCGTAGAGGGCGTCCCCCGTGTTGTGCCCATTCTGAAAATGTGGCAACATCGGTTTTTTTACATCTACTAAATGTCCTCAACAATAATCCAAATTTCCAAAAGTCAAATTTTGTTAATTTTAGTGCATGCTCAACCTGTTCAGAGCCTGGACTATAGGACTATCACATTCACTTATATGAGCTACGTATGGTTTTAAGCCAATCACCCCCGATCAAATCAAATCAATGAAAATATTAATAGGCAAGCATGTTTCTTTTCCTCCTTTTTTTTTTCTTAGATTGTGCGCATTTTAGGGGAAATAAGCGCTTACCGTCAGAACGGTATTGTCCTGTGGATTAACAGAATTCAATTATAATCCACATCAGCTCCGAGGGCTACGCCCTGCAGGTTTTCTAAGTTTCAATGTTAATATTATGGGAGAAGGATAAGTGATTGATCATAAAACAGCTGTTATAAAAATATAATGATATATCATCTACCTTTTACAATACTTCTTTCCAATCAACATTAGCTGTACGTCATCCTTTTGGTTTTATTTCTACTTTTACGGTATCAAATGATTTTCCTCTTGATAAGGCGACGTACACTTGGTTGCACGAGACGTGAGACAACCCGCCAGGATTTGTGCCACACATGGGCAGTTTAAATGAAGACCTTAGTAATGTTTTTACTGTATGTTATTATAATGATTAATCCACGCCATGTTGCACAAGATATAGCCAACCTGCTGATAAGTAGCACAAATTCTGGCAGGCTGTCTCACGTCTCGTGCAACCAACTGTACAACTGACCGTGGCTGAAAACAGGTTCCGGCAAATATATTTTTTTCCACTCTATCTGTCGTTTGTCCCTTAAAATATCTTAAATAGAAATGGAGTTATTTATCATTTATTGCAGATAAGTCATAAAAATAAAAAATAAACTTATGTTGTTTGGAATGCAGTGGCGTGCTTCAATTTCTTCCGATTGTTATATTCAGGCTCATATGAAAGCTGGTATTCCAGAGTTGGTTCTTAGACCAAAGCATATAGCGTTACATAACCATCACTGGAAAATTTTTTCTTGAGTTCAATGCCAAATTTTTAGAAATTTACATTTATGTTTCAGGTAGAGTAATATAGTATGTATGATGGCAAATCTGAGCATTCTTACCTTTCATTTAAGACCAAAATTATCCAAATTGGTCGGTTAGAATACCCAAACGAACCCGGAAAAGAATTAAAATTTAACTCCCATAAGAAATGTACAGGGAGGAAATTTAATTTGTGTGTAAATCGAGTAATATGATAGAAAAATGAAGTCCGATGCTTGATGGAAAATCTGTGAATGCATACTTTTAATTTGAGACTAAAACCATCAAAATCGGTCTGATAGGAGAGCCAAACATTACAGAAAGAGAAAAACCCATTTTTAAAATAATATATAGATTACCTCGATATTACCTGAATTTTTGGTCTAATTTAGACCAGTGGGCGAGTTCTAGTATTGTGATAAATCATTAACCACCCCAAACTACACTTTACTATTAACATCTGAAAAAAGTACATTTAAAAGATGTTAAATGCTCAACTGAATCGTAATGATATTCTAATGTGTAAAATGAAGTTATGGATAGTGCTTTTATTTTAAATCCGATTCTCATAAATTTTTCGTGGAAACAACTATAGATTAAGCCATATCCAACGACAACAAAACTTGGAAATCGTTTTAAAATTATAGGAGGCGTTTCAATTCCAAAGATTATTATTATATGGTGTAATGTGGGGTTTTCTTTCACCAGGAATTGATTGAAACTGGTCCTATGACTGGGAAAAATCCGGTTTTCGCCCTTCACCCCACCAATATTTCCACGTTATCCTTATAGGCATTTAAAAGTAGCTACTAAATTGAACTAAAATCAGCTGAAAACTCTCAAAATAAACTAACATGTTACATTTAGTGTTTTAAATTAAGCAAAAATATGGCTGGAGAAAGAACAATTTTTTGGATAGTCAATTCTGCTGAAATGTGTTCTATAACATCCCTGACCTCCCTCAGAAAAGTCCCCTGAAATCCCCAGTGGGCAACATGCCTAAAAAGGATGGATGGCCCATGTGGAGTCAGAAATAAATTTTTGGGCGGGTAATATGTTTATGCATATCAAATTAAAGCTCTTTCGAACTTTGAAAAAAGTCAAATTTTAACCTAAACGCTTAAAAATGTAATAATATTCGAAATACTTGACCTTTTGAGGTGCGGTTTGCGGTAAACGTTTGCTTTTACAATTACCTTTGTAAAACAATGTGGATAGCTTGACGGATGCCTATCATATTACCCTTGAACCCCCTTCTACATAGACGTCCCAAAGAGGAAGTTCTGAAAATTTTTTTTAGTCTATATTCATTATATACATAATTTTTAAAGTCTTAGTAAGGAGAGTAAATATCCAAAAACCAGACCTCAAAAGGTCAAATATGTCGGAAGTTATTGCATTTCAAAGAATTGCAAAGTTTCAAGTTGATAATATTATTTTACTCTAAATTTTGATCGCCTGCCATTTATTTCCCAACCGTTACATTGAGGTCTTGTTTACGGCATTGTATTAAACATTTTATGACCTTTATTTAATATACATATATACCTTCTGGAATGTATTTAAATTTAGAATGCTTAACATAAATTTTCATTGTAACTCCTAATCGGCCAACTTCTCATTTTTAGCATGATCCCCGTGTGGACTTTTCGGAGGAGGTCAGGGGTGCTTTAAAACACATTTCAAAAGAAATTGGCTGTCCGAAAATTATTTAATCTTTTCCGAAAAAATTTACTACTCTAATTTTTAACATTTGTTCATTAAATTGAAAGTAAAGTGCAACACCACCTGGGCAGGCGAGTGAGCGGAGCGAACGAGCTTGTCTTACAAGTAATACGAGTTTGCCGAACAAATGCTGGGTCCCCGAGTACTTTTCCTACAAAATAAGATTTTTATTTGCACATATTAGTATTTTTTGAGTAATCCAAATCCAATGTGGACATCTTAAATACTGTCTACGAACGTTCATTGTAAAATTATGATCAAATAATAAGAAAAAAACTTCATTGTGAATAGTTATTACATATTACTGTCATACCATCGCTTTGTAAAATGTCCATGTCATGTTCATCCGATTTTTTTAAGTTAAGCTTATAACGGCGTCAGGGGCACGTGAGCAAGCATGACTCACTCACCGGCGTGGTAGGCGTGAGGCCCGGGTTCCGTCACCCCGCCGCCAGCCGCCTCTATCAAAAGATGTTTTGCATGATTCGCATTCTTTTGTTTGCTACTATCTCGCGCAAGTGATAATCTCGTTCGTAGCTTTCTTTAAATTGGTAATTGGACATATTTCGTGGGTAATTAGACAGATATTTCAGAATCAACTAATTATTATATTATTTTCATTCAACCAAAACATTTACTTATTATTTAGCGAGACTATAAAGCCTCCCAGCGCGAGGCCTGGAGCGGCCACTCCACTCGTTCCACAATAAAGACGGCACTAGGTAATATATTAAAAAATAAATTGTCCTATTGTGAATAGAAATACAAATCATGCAGATCATGTTATTGGAATAGAAATTTTCGTATATACCCCATCAATATGTTCCTGATAGAAAAATGCATTGAGTTTATATGTCCGTCAAAAAGTAAAACCTACCATATGTAAAAACAAATGTGATTTTAAATTTCTTCACAACACAAACTCAAGATATTCTAGGAGTGCTTTGCAGACTTGCGTACTAGAGATCGCCTACTGGTCGAAACCCGACCACAATTTCAGTTGATTTGGACCTAAATAGTAAAATAAACCACTGAAACATCTGTCTTTCAAGAAATTTCCAACAGCTGTCTTATGATTTAATCAATTAAACGTCTTCCATAAGATTAACATTAAAACTTTGAGGGCATGTAGGGCGTATCCCTGGAGATTGATGTGAATTATGCCGTGATTCTGTTAATGTACAGGATGATACCTTTTTAACAGCTTGCGCGGATTTCTCCTACGATGCCCACAAGTGGAGAAAAAAGGAGGAAAAGAAACATGCTTGCCTATTAATACATAGACGAGGTGGCCCGTGCGCAAATTGCACATTTAATGATTCTATATGAGAGAAACTTAGCCCAGTAATTTTAGATAAAAAAAGACCTAAAATCTAACTAATTAGTAACAGGCTGGTTTTTGGTGTGTTGATAGTACATGCTAAGATACTAAGATACATGCTAAGATAGATTTGGGTGTATGTTGTACTTCAGGGCCTGCACCCCTAGAACTGGGAAGTTCACTACCCAATCCCAGCTCAAAGTACCGAGTTGGGTAACGGGCGTGGCTCCCTTTATTGACTGAAGTAGGGCAGCTTCGGCTGTTCCGAGCCCTGGTGGAGGTGGCCTTGTGTCAATCGCGCGCTTACTGGGTGTCTCACTCCAGCTCCCCCCAAAAGGGAGGTAATGAGTCAGGATGTCGGGGATCTGGGGCTTCCGTGCCCTCGGGTGCGGTTGCAGTGTAGCCGGCGCCTTTGGCGTGCGGGTTTCCGCTTGGGAACCACCCATGACCCAAGTAAAACCTAAAATGGGGACCTCGGGATCCGGTTCAAGCCCCTGGCTTCGGCCAGTCCAGATATTGGGTTGGACTTGAGGGGGTAGAGGTTGTCGGTATGCTCGGCACACAGCTTCGGCTGTGGGGAGCCCTCCAGCCTCATCTGGGGGCGTTGCTCACAAACGAAAGCTGAGAAGTAGCATGGGTAGTGCTGCCACTGTCACTCACAGCAGATGGTTTATTTGGGTTCACCGCCGGTTAAGTACCACAGGCCTAGTGAATTCCGGTTTTTTGGGGGTCTAATCCGCCTTAATGTGATTTGGGGCAACTGTTCCATAACTCCCCTTGTCGTAAGACTAGTCCGGTATGGCTAACGCTGGGTACGGACTGCCCGTGAGGGTAGGGGGAGCCACCACAAGGTTTACCCTTGTGGATGGAGCCAAAACCGAAATGGAAATGGAGTACATGCTAAGATAACTATTTTCTAAAAGTTCCCTTCATTTCTTTCGCTTGCTTCGCTTGGTACAACGTTACAAACTTTTTAATTAAAAATACCAAATTATTAATTGTGCACCACCTATCACACCGATTTGCAGAATGCGATTTTAAATATGCAGAATGAAAGTGTGCTATGCTAAATAATAATAGCTACAATAATCATTTCATATTAAGACCTTTTCTGGCTGATTCATTAAAATATTTTGATACATTATAATGCTTTCTAGAGCCTGGTGAATGCCGAAAGGAAAGCTTATTTACAAAAAACAAATCACACATTTTAGTATATTCAAGCTTTGCTCTGTCTCCATTGGTTATTGAGATATTAACAAGTCTAAAGACAGTACATTGTATTTTGGGGCTCTAATGTTAATCTTATGGAGAATAAGGATGTGTATGTGTTAATATTTCACTTATTAGTAAATATTTTTATATGAAGCTTTGAATTTAGCTTAATTTTGTTGAGATCCATCCATTTATAGTTAAAAACTTAGTTTTTGTAATTATCTTGCAGCAAACCATTTTTAATTGCCCTAGAATACTTTTATACTACCTTCTAGGGCATCTATACTTATTTAATACGCTAAGGGCTTTTTGTGTAGAGAACTCCTCTTACATTTCTCTACCGATTTTAAATTTGGTGTCATAGGATAAGGCTTAGTCTGTAGTTGTTACCGCCACAAATTGATGAGAATCGGACTTAAAATAAGGGCGCTATCCACAATTATTTAAATTTGAAAATGTCCCATTAGAATAACGTTGAGTTTGGTTTGAGCATTTTAAACATCTGTTAACGTACAACTGTAGTTTTTGTGATCACTGATATTCACAATATTGGATTGGTCGGATTTCATTGATTTAGAACTAAATGTAACTTTTGTATTGTATCAAAATAAATTACTCGATGACGAGCAACACGTGCACTAGTATTTGTAAAATCACGTGTTAGTGTATCTCCAAAACTATAGGGCATACAGGGTTGGAATTCAGCTTGAATATTCGCTTACAGGTATTCACTAAGAAATGCTTTTGCATATTTCCTTCAGGGTCCCGTTCCGACGACTTCAAAATTTCAATCAAATGTTAATTTTATGGACTTAAGTAGGAATCAAGTAAACAACAAATCTTCAAAACTATAGGACCTACAGGGTTGAAATATGGCATTTACGTTTCTCTTTGCCTATAGGTATTCACTGAGAAACAGTTTTGTAAAATTTCTTAAGGGCCCCTCCCACAGCGTCCAGAGTTTCAATGTAACTAGTGCACATGTTACTCGGAATCAAGCGATTTAATTTCTATATTACAAGTTTCATGTTTAGTTGTAAATCAATAAATCCCGACCAGTCCAATATCGTGGATATCGGTAATAACTTCACTTATTTACAGAGTATATAATAAAAGATCTTTAAAATGCGCAGCTTAATCATTATGTTATTCAAATTGGACAGCTGAAATTTTTTCAAAGTTGAATATCGAATTCATGTTTTTAGCTATTTTCATCAATTTTAGGCGGAAGCAACTACCCTATCCAACAACGCCAAATTGGTTGTAAATTGCCATAAAAACCTTAGTGTATTAAATAAGCATAGATTTGTCGTAAGATAATATTGTAAAAACATGACCTAACTCATTTATTTTTGTTCTCCTAAAAATCTATATATATAATTCCGTAAGCGAATCGGTCCCCACGAAATATATCGAGTTAGGAGAAAGATAGGACAACGTATTATGGCTCATTTTAAAGCTTGAGGTCCAAGGAAGCAAGGAAAAATACCAGAATTATCAAAAGTTACCTGTTCTTTCCCCCATTGGTCCGTGAAGTTCCAATGTTAATCTTATGGGGAGGAGATTTTTAGATCTACACGTGTGATTAAGCATATGTTCCAGTGAATATTTTATATTAACTGAACAACCGTTCAGTTTATATTTTATATTAGCTGTTTACTTTGAGTTAAGATAACCTTAATTATAACTTTTTAAAATCATCAATGCACTATAAAAAAGGAAAACATCAATAGTCATGGAAAAATTATGACTCCACAGTGTATTTCTTCTTCGTGGCTACATCTATGACATTTAGAACGTAATCAGGACTGAGGACTAAGATGATTTTTGTATGTTGAATAGACCACAATTAAAAGAGGCTTAATCTTGATACAGTTAGTATAATAGTTAATATATTGTCCTTACTCAGTGAATGACGTTTAGTTATTATGTTACTGTTTTACATTTTGGATATATTTAGTGGTTAGAGTTAAATCGTTTTACTAAAGTGTTTGTTTATTTTCGACTGAATAATATTCAGAACAATATTATTGTAAACTACAAACATTGAATGACATCTGCGTGAGCAATATTTTGTTTTATTCATTCTCTACTTCTTTCTTTACGTAGGTAGTATGGAAACAACCAAAGCCCGTTAACCCATACAGATGTGCAGCCCTATTCATGTAAATGACAGTGTGCGAAAACAAACAATATATAAATCAATGTTTTTCATTGAACAAACAGACAAAACGTACTACAATCATAGCACGAGGGACGTCGATGGAACGGGGGGTAGGAGGCATGGGGGTACATGTACATTGGGGCATGTTGGGGCATGGGTGGATATAAAGGGCCTGGGGGTACGTGGAAGAATGGGGGAGGCATGGAGGACCGGGGGTAAGGGGGCTCGGGGAGGAACGGTGGTCATGGGGGTACAGTAGTATGGGGGAAACGGGGGTAGGGGACATGGGAGAAGGGGGCGCGGGAGCATGGGAGGGTAAAAGGGGCAAGATGGGCTTTGGTGTATAGGGGTAGTTGGGCTTGGGGGGCATGGAGGCACAGGAAAGAACGGCGGGCATGATGTCACGGGAGAGGGGTTGACAGAGGAGACACGGGGCAAAGGGGTACGGGTGTATGGGACGTGGGGGGGGGGGTAAAAGGTAAGGGAGGGTAACAGGGCACGAAGGGCTTTGGTGGCACAGGGGTAGTTGGACATGGGGAAAGGTGTGTTTCGAAGGGGTGTTTCGCTCCTTAACACCTTGGGAGCGAAAAGGGACATGGGGGAGGCATGGGAGACATAGGGGCACTGGGAAGAACGGCGAGCATGGTAGCACTGGAGCATGGGGAAACGGAGGCCGAGGGGAGGCATGGGAGTGCGGGGGCATGGGAGGGTACAATGGTCAAGAGAACCTTTGGTAGCATAGGGACACAGGGAAGACGGTTTTAAACACAGGGAGGATGGGGGACAGAGTGGAACCACGGGCATGGAGGTACGAGAATATGGAGGGAACAGGAGCTTGGTGGTGAGGGGGTGGGGGGCATAGGAGGGTACCAGGGGCAAGAGGCGGGAGGGGCACGAGGTAGTACGGGTGGTACAGGGGCATGGGAGGCACGTGGGTCCCTGGCGCATATGGAGGTACTAAGCACGGGTCATGCGGGGAACAAGGGACATGGGGGAGGCATGGGGAACACGAGGAGCTGGGGAAGGGGCACAGGGACATGGAGGCACAGGGGTTCAGAATACAGTGGTGTACAGTATTAATAGGCTAATAACCATTTGTCATGTTGTATTGAAGTATTTTATTTATTTGAGTTACCAACTCATCACGTACATGGTAAAGTTAAAACCACATTTTTTGCGTCCGGCAGTTTAGTAGTGTAATGAATTTTCATTTTTCAACAAAATAGACTACTGTACGTAATACAAGGAAAATTATTGTTTCATTGCTGATTTTATATCAATAAGTTCTATCGAGATTAAGGTTATATTTTATAAGAAAATTCAAGAGTGTAAATTCACAGTATAGCTTGAGAAGAATTACATTAACTGTGCAAGGAGGTGATGAATTGAAACTTAATTTTGGAGATAGATGAACCATTTAGATTTTTAGGGACCTTTGCCCCTACAAGCCCCTAGTTATTTATTTATTTGAGATCAAATTGCTATATAAAGTGACCTATACACATGGATGGATCATATTGCTATAAAAAATGTATAGTTAAAACTAACGTAATATAAAAATAATTTCTTCATCTTCTTTAAAATAAGTCTTCAATTTTGTTGAAGCCTTTCCATCTCTCAAAGTCTTCCTGAAATATTAAATAACGTTTGATTTCTCTAAGTTTTACCCACATATATGATGTAAACTCTGATCATTATGTAAACTGACCCCTTTTGGTAAAACGTGGTGTTCCATCTAATCTTAATGCAATCGACTATAGTAAATATTTTTTTAACGTAATTTAATATTTTTTTGTTATAATTTTTACAAAACTAAAGGATTTGGTTTAACATTGTTACAAGTTTGTTTTATTAGTTTACTCCTAAAGATGGGCGAACCTCATGAAAAACATTTTTTTACTTTCATAGGCCACGGTTACGTCTCAGCGGAAAGGAGAGCATGCGGTAAACGTGTTGTCAGCATAAAAATTTAATCAATGGAATGAGTTCAAGTTGAACGATTCTGTTACCAAAATAACATTTAAAGTATAGTCCAGGCTCTAAGCAGGTTTAGCAAGCACTAAAAATCTAACTAAATTTGGTTTTTGATTTTTGTTGGGACATTAGTAGATGTAAAAAATCTATGTTGCTACATTTCCGTAGTGGGGAAAACACGGCAGACGGCCTTCTAGAGGAATTTGTAGAGGAATTCGCACTGGCCTATGTCATGTTGTCATCATTTTAAAGGTCTTTGAATGTAGATAAAATGCCAAAAACCCAATCTCAAAAGGTCGAATGTAACAAAAGTTATTGCATTTTGAATTTTCGTTAATATACTGTTATGCAAAGTTTGACTGCCTGCCATTTCATGCTCAAACGTTCGTTTGAGATCGAGTTGGATACACTGTTTTCCAATTCTATTTATTTCTAATTTTAATGAAATATTTAAGGTAAGCTTTAAAATCCTTTTAAACAGAAAGCAACGCCGCAAAGCCGACCTCAAATGAACGTTCGAGTCAGAAATGGCAGGCAGTCAATCCTCACATAAAACATTTAACCGAAATTTCAAAACGCAATAACTCGGGTAAATTCGACCTTTTGAGATCAGGTGTGTGGCATTTTGATCTGAATTTAAATACCTTTAAAGTGATATATAACATGAAATAGGCCAATACAGTTTCCTTTACGACTCTCTCTAAGGGGCGTACCCTTCGTTTTGCCTACTCTGAAAATGTGGCAACATCGATTTTTTACGTCTACTAAATGTCCCCAACAAAAATTAAAAGTCAAATTTCGCTAGAATTTCAGTGAATGCTCAATCTGTTCAGAGCCTGGAATAGAAGTAAAATTAATTTTTGTTGAACCACAAACCACCAATCAAATTTAATTTAATCAAATTTAAGTCTTTTAAATTTCGATGATTGAAATTATACTCAATAAACATTCTAGATATTGTCATTTAAATCAATACTAATAAATCCTAATAGCAAACCACCAAGGAACAATCGGTAGCTGCACAAATTTCGAGTTTCTTTATTCCATACAGCCTGATATGATTTCAATTAACCACTCAAAATTTAGTTTTTGTTTACTGTTATATAAAATACATATTAATCACATGCAGCAAACTATATTTTTAATTTTTAAGCGCCCTCTAGTAAAGAAATCAAAGGCTAGGAAGCGAAGCCCGAAACGAAATTGCTTTTTTAATCATCATTCGCACTCATAAGAGATCATAAGCTTTAAAATAACACATAAATTTTAAAATTCGGTTAAGTAGGTCGAGAAAAAAAAGGAATGTAACAGCCGAAAGCCTTATCGAATTAGGAAGATAAATAAATAAATAATGTCCATTTTTGTGTTTGAAAATTGACACTACTGATAGAAGTGATATATCTTCATATGCTCTTATTTGTAATAATAATAAAGAAATGTTGACAAAACCAACTTAATATATCGAGTTAATATCTCAGCCAACACGGAATCACATACGGAACTAGCATACCCAGGTAGGATGATCATTGGGAAGCAGCAGCAACACCAGATAAAACTCTAAGATAAGATTGTGTAAACAATGTGTTTCACTGTTGATATGAATGGGGCCGTCTACCAAATTTGTCCTTGGCCCCACGCATTACAACTGAATCAACTATCAGCCTAGCTAGTGTTTTGTGTATCAGGGAAAAAAGTATTATACAAAATATATGTTAAATCTTATATCTTATAAAGCATTTATTAGGAATGCTAGTGGCTCATAGGGGCAAAAGCTTCTCATCAGAAAATTAAAATAATGTAGACCTTACTTGTTAATCATCAGTGCTTTATTAATAAGAAAGTTTCCTGAAGATTTAATTTTGATTGATAATATTTTAGCAATATCGTTTGCATGGACCATCCGCTTCCAATGCACTCTTTAAAATTTTGAGACACACGTCATGAATGAATGCTTAATTGTTTCTATGGTTAAAACCTATATTGAGTAAAAAAATTAATTGTTTTTAAAGAAGTCATAGTCTTTGAGCTAAGACAAAAAATTAACACGATGTTGAAACGTTTCAATGAGAAACGTGACTCAGCACATGTCAGGATTAATACAAATTCAATAGTGTTCATCAGACCACTAATGTTCACCATCCTTATTTAACTATTTAACTATCTTGTTTGTCAAGAAGTTCAAATAGTATTTTCGCTCCTGCCCGATTTTTAATTTTTTTAGTGTAGCACAATGGTAACACCACCTAAAAGTATACGTTTATCATTAAATAAAGTAGGAGTTTTTAAAAAAACAAATTTAACGCACATTGCACTCCTATCACGATCAGAATGTTTTCATTTTTATTATTATTTTCATACACGTTTAGTTAACACAACAATAATTTTTTTAGTTTTTTTTTATAAATTACCTATTATAATGATAGTAAAAATCGGCAGTCAATTTGTTTTCAATCAGATCAGAATGTTTTCATTTTTATTATTATTTTCATACACGTTTAGTTAACACAACAATAATTTTTTAGTTTTTTTTTATAAATTACCTATTATAATGATAGTGAAAATCGGCAGTCAATTTGTAATAGTTTGTAAGGTTGGCAACGCTCGTAGTAGAATTTTTAGTTAATCAAAGCCACAAAAGGTCTTAATATAGTATTACCCCTCTAGGCATATTTTTGTCAATTGGTTATTATCTTCACCCAATAATCTGTCTCTCGTTTTAAAATCAAACCATGACACATGTTTTAAGAGTCATCTTCACCCCTGGGCCAGTAGCGCATTGTTGCGCAGTCGGCAATGTTAATCATATAGCTTTTATGCTAAAACATGGTCTTGTATTCTCCTGTTTCGGACGCCGTTTTTCAACCGATTTTCTTGAAACTTGGTAAGTATTTAGTTGCATAGTTATATTAGGTTTCTCATACCTCGAAATTTTGAAAATTTAACAAATATTACTTTCTGTGACGTCGCAAAGTAACTAGATTTTCCTTAGAAATATTTCAAAATTTAGTAAAATTTTCAAAATTTCGAGGTATGAGAAACCTAATATAACTATTCAACTAAACACTTGCCAAGTTTCAAGAAAATCGGTTGAAAAACGGCGTCTGAAACAGGAGAATACAAAACCATGTTTTAGCATAAAAGCCATATGATTTACATTGCCGACTGCTCAACAATGGGCTACTGGCCCAGGGGTGAAGATGACTCTTAATGTACGTACACAAAGCAGATGTTTTTCGAATCCCCATGCAATTCATATCAAGATTGTTTTACGTAATTTTTAATTTCCTGGTAACTTTAATGGACTCGAAAATAATATTCCCTCGTGTATGGAACCGAGACCTTTAATTTGATATCCCTACCATCTTCATGCGATTTGCAAAACGCTCACAATTTTGCTAAACAAATTTCGCTTACAGAATTATATCTATATAAATCTATAAAAGAGAAAGTATGTATATATATCTATCTATCTATATATATGACTAGTGGCTCATAGGGGCAAAAGCCCCTAGTCATGAAATTACAAGGGCATGAACCATAGCGGATTACCAGTTCTTCAATACGAAAGTTTCTGGAAAGTTTTAATTTAAATAATATTTTAACAATACCGTTTGAACAGACTATTCAACCCCAAACACTCTTTACAGTCCTGTACTATTAAGCCACTCTTTTTGGCAATTGCTTAATTTTCTCTGTTGTTAAACTTATATCGATCTATGAAAAATAAATTTTGAAAGAAATCATAATTCCTTTGAGCTATGACGGCTTGATAATATAACACTTTTGCCCTATGAGCCACTAGTTTATATTGAATTGCAAATTAAAACAGACAAACACGTGTTAAAAGCTAGCTGAATAGAGGCAATTTAGCTACAATAGCTAAATTAGCTGGTACCGAAATATCAAACACAATGCCATACTTTAATACGAGGAGTGTCTATTATTTGGAACAAATTGTTTGTTTTACCTTCTTCTCTAACTTTAGGAGGTAGACTTTGCTTGAACTTTGTAATTATGTGTATTTGGGCACAAAAAATAAGTTTAGTAACTTAACCCCAGAAAAAGTCGTTTTCCTGTACAAAAACAAGCTTGAAAACTGAAGTGTTTGACGTGGGTCTTATGAGTTATCAGATTGGTATTGAAACAAAAACTAAAGTTAACAAAAATTAAAAAAAAGAACACTAATTGTGTGCGCATGGGTTTTCAAACTGCTGTGAACTAGGAAAAGGAATAGTTGTTTGGAGATGGTGTAAATTTAATTATTGTAAAAATGGTTTGTATAAAAAGAAATTTTAACCAAAATATAAATGCCACATCAAACCAAAATTGATCACACCAACAAAGATGTAGATTTTCCAAACTTTTGTGATTTCTTTATTTAAATTCTGTAATGACATGGAAAGTTAAGTTAAAGAGAATTTAGTTAGTTATATTAATAGTGTGGGTTATTCACTATGTCAACTACTAACTCATACATTACTAGAAAAACGCCGCTGAGTGCTGCATACATCATTCAGGAGCGGGGAGTTGTAGTTAGATATTGATTTTTCTTCTGTTGCCATTTACATTTTTGCGTGATGAACTATCTAGATCCAACATCTGTGAATTTATTCTAAATTATGTAGGAGTTTTTAGGCAGAGGCTCTAAGACAAATCGGCATAAGAACCATCATTTAATTCTAGCTAATTGGGACCTAAAAGAACAACCACCAAATTTCAACACTATCACATTGGGAAATAGGAAAATTATTGATGAAAATCGATGGATAAAATACCAATATGATGCAATTTGATTTTCAAAATTTAATTTTCATTCAAAGTAACTTGGTAAATAACCATGGAGCAAGGTTTGATAATACCAGATACTCTGATAAATGCAGCGCATTACGCTGCACGGGCCACCTAGTATCTATATATAAATAGACAAGCATGTTTCTTTCCTCCTTTTTTCTCAGCTTATGTGCGCAACTTAGGAAAATCCGAGCATACCGTTATAAAGGTCCTGCAGATGAGCAGAATAACATTATAATTCACATCCACCCTCAGGGCTCCGCCCTACAGTGTTTCAAATTTTCAATGTTAAACTTAAGGGACTTAATTGATTAAATCATTAGAAAGCTGTTAACAAATGGTAGAAAAATCAAGAAAAACAAATATTACAGTTATGAACATTTTAATGATCAAGATAAACTGAGTTTTTGGTCTAATTTTGACCAGTGGGCGACCCCTATATATGTATGTTGCCTATAGACTCCAAAACCGCTCAACACATTTAATGAAACTTTCAGGCATTATTCAAGGATGATTTGTGTGAAGTTTGGTACATATCTCTCCTAAGGGCTCTAACCCAGAGGGCATACAATGGTGCAGTGTTAGGTTTTAGAAATTTAGTGTTTACATACAAAATTAACTGCTGTTATAAAAAAAATTGAAAACTGAAATTGAATTTAATTCAGGCAAATGCTTATAATCATAGAAGTAACCAGGCGTGCGGTATAATGTTTATCTTTATTAGCCCAGTCAAAATAGGTTCGTGTCGGAAGTAAATCCTTAGGTGCTCAACTTTTCACAGTTGATAGACTATGATAATGTGTGCATTTTCCAAAAGTCCCGAAAAATCCCCCTTGAGCTTTCCGCTCTAGGCCCCTTTAAAGTTAAAATGCAGTGTATTAGAAAATCAACTACAGCTTCATAATGAGAAAGGCAATCGAAGTGGCGTTGCTTGTATTTTGTTTCTGATAAAATTTGGTGCAAAAATTGTCATTACCACTTATTACAAAAACTGTCTGGGTAGCTGAGTGGTTATAGTGCTTGCCTTTGAATCCAAAGGTAGCCGGTTCGATCCTAAGAAAAGGTAGTAGCTTTTTAAAGGTTCGATTCCGGACCCAGTTGCCATTTGTCATTGGGCTATTAATTAATGATGCTTTCTAACAACTGGTCGATGTTAGATAGTAACAAGACTGGGGTTTGGACCGTTCCCCGTCAAAAAACGTTAAAAATGCCACTGGCGTAGATACACTCAAAATTAAAATAAAGAAATAAAAATAAAAACCTTAAGGTTTTGTGGCAAAATAGACACAAACATAATTTGTTTCTTTATATCACATAAAAACATTCCATACAGCTCCTTTGTTTGAAATTTATATGTAAAACCGTAAACTTGAAGTTTGTAGAGAATTATTTTAGCTTTACAATGATATATAATTTCACTATGTTTGATTTGAGAATGAAGAGTTATATTTTATTTTATGGTGACAGTGAAAACAGCCGCGTTCTTGGTCCCATTTTAGTACACACATATTGAATGTTAATGTCTTCTTCTTTTATTGTTTGCTATAAGGGATGACTTAGAGGAATGGAACTTCAAACATCCCTATTTGTCAATTAGTACTTCATTTTGAGGTACAAGGTCATTTTTTAGCCCTAATTGGGGACGGCCCACTAGGATTCATAAGAAAATTTTAAGTGTAAGGATAGGGCAATATGTACCTCATTAGAGGTCTTACTTAACAACACACAATGCCGCAAACCCGACCTCAATCGGAACACCGAGCCAGAAGTAGAAGGCAATAAAAGTTTTTTTTTAATTTTAATTGTAATAAAAGATTTTAATGAAAAGTTAAATTGTGTGGCATTTCCGGCTCAGTTGTCCGATTGAGGTCGGGTTTTCGGCATTGTGTTCAGTTAGGTGAGACCTTTAATATGAGGTACATCTTGCTCACTATGGAAGAGTGAATCATATTATAATCCATGCAGGTGGAGAGGAAGGATTCCTGCCTAAAGTGGAAAGCCAGCAAAAAGACTGGGGCTAACTATTCAACATTGGTGTTACAGAAAATAATTGCCAATCTAAAACCAACTCTGTAGGCTAATTGTAATTGACTATGCCTCTTATCACTTCGTGAAATTCGATAGAGTACCAAACCAAAACTCAACAAAACTAAAATGCAAGATTGGGCAAAAATCTAAAATCTTGCTTATGCAAATGAAATATGTTCAAACCCGAGCTTTATGGCCTTATTTAGTTGGATAAAATGTTGTGATCATGTGATGATGATCGCGAGATGAATATATCATGGTAGAAGGCTTAATAGACGATATGGTTTATGAAATAACTGTTCCTCTTATTAACAGTGAAAATGATACAGTTGTGACTTATCATAGAGTGTTGAGAGCTGTGATTCAGACTCAATCCTAATTGGGAGTCTTACTATTAACTAATAAAGAATATTAAGTCAAATACGTTATATCTATTCAGTTGTATTTAGTATAGTTTTATAATTAGTTATTTTTTTGTTAATAATTGGTAAGGGTATACATATATAACCTATTGATACCATGCCTTAAAAGCCTAAATGTTTGTAAATTTCACTGTTCTGGATATCTTTTATATATTTTTGTAAACTATAAGTTAAAGTTACCAAATACTCTATTATATGTTTTTCAAATACAATTCGCTCACATTATCCCTAATTTCCCTAAACGTCCTAAACTATAGGGCCTACACGGTTGAAATTTAACATGCGACGTTTCTCGACCATTGCTCTAAGAGCTCACAAAAAACGATTTTGCAAAATCCCTCCAGTGTCCATCCAGCAGGACTCCAAAATTTCAATGTAGGCCTAATATTATTATCTGGAGCCTTAAATAGGAATTAACTGATCATTTATAACATTCTGACTTCCATATAAACATTTATTCGGCTGCAAAGGCTTGCTGGGGCTCCGTCCCCGAGCCTCTAGCTTTGTCCTTAACTAATTTATAAAATGTAAAGTCGTATGTATAACACATTTTGGCAACATGAAATCATAAATAAGAAATCAAATTTTACGTGCACTTAAATAAGCACAAAAATACGAATTTAACTCTAAAATAGCACCAAGGGTTTTGAAAATATTTGCCAAAAGCTGATAAATATTATGATTTATTTGGTTAGTAGTAGTTCCTAACCTAAAAATTAGTTTAAACCAAACCTTAAGAATAACTGTTCCACACGACAAGACTACCATACGGGATGGAATTTTTTTTTAATTTTCCAAGGACAAGAATTGGTAACACTGTATTTGAGATTTTTTTATTATATGGATGGTAGCGAAGTGGCCATGGCCGGAGAAATGTTCCGCGAACTAGTTAAATGTACACACAACCAACAGTTTTATAATGAACGAAATGTAACACACTTGATTTGAATCTGCTGTAATAATTTTTGTGGTATTATAACAGTAATGGTAAAATATAAGTTATATAAGTTATAATTGGTATAAGCATTGACAAATTACTCAATTTCAAGGAGTGGGTACACTAGTTGAAGTGATGTTTATCCTATTGAAATAATTTTAAAAGTGCAGTGTTAAGCAGTTACAATATGAAAGAAAAAACTTAATATGGTTCTAAACGTTAAATTACAGGTCTTTACAAAAATAATGTTTTTAAAAGATAAGCATGTGGAATTCCAAATCTGGTTTAAATTAAGCTGATTGATAAAAAAATTGTAAGGTCATCTTTCAGAGTTTGTTTTGTTTTTGTTGATTTTTTTACTGACGCAGAACATGTATCAGTATCAAATTTCTATCTCAAAGCATGAAGAAATGGCCACCTATGTTTTTCTGGCCACCCGTGTTTTGCTTGCCACACATAACTCCGAGAGCTATTTCACTCTTCGAAGAAATAGGAAAATTTGGTAAATCTTCTTAAACTTCTAGTTCATACGAGTAAATTATGTTGGTATTTATGTACAGTACACACACTGATCTAGGAAACGGCTCTAACGATTTTCTTAAAACATAGCAAATACTTTAGTTCTTATATAAGTTATAGAGGTTTACTATGTTAGGCAAAATCTTCTTTCTTTATAATCTCGAAGTAAAATCCAATTTTTTTTACCAGAGTGTTTAGACCCACATTAAAACATTCTGAACAGTGAATGGCCTAGTCTTAAATTTTCTCCAACAGAAACAAACATTTGTGTGTTTGGCAATTTAGCGTATTATGTGTAACTCATGTCATAACTGTTCAACAAATGTACAAACTGATGTGTAATAAATGACTGTTAAAGCTTACTGAGCAAATGCTCAGCGTCCAGATACTAAGCAGGACGATTGAAAAATGTTCTTTACTATCATACAATTAAAGAGTTAGTAAATTAAGAAGAGTGATAGTGTTTTAAGTGTTTTATTCATTAGATAGGTCTAATTGGTACGTCACTGTAACGTATATATCTCGGAAAAGAGCCAGATAAGATAGATCGGTGTAACGCCAATTTTGAATGCTCTATCACTGTGGGAAAGTTTAAAATTGGATATAAAGCCTAAGCAACGAAATACTGACAAGAAACTATGATTTGATATGTATGCACAATACATTATTTTGGTACCAAGCAAGGCTTGATCATCCGATGTTTTCATAAACTCAGCACAATTTAGTCTACAACTTCAGGAGACGCTAAAATAACTAAAATTAACTTGATTTTCAATTTAAAATTCCACAAGGATAGGCATTCCGGAAATGGTTTTGTTGGTTTAGGTAGCAGTGACTACTCTGCAATATGTGGACATTTTATAAACAAACACGTCACTGACAATGCTAGAACAATAAATTCAGACGAAGTGTGCAGCAATAAGGGTTTTTACATATATTAAAGAACTAGTAGATAGTATTGAGTTCTTTAGTTTTTCATGTTGGCAAAATGTCCAAATCATGGTCGTGGTCTGTCTAAAAAATAGACGCACCATTAAGAGCGCCACCGTTACACACGCATCAATAGAGGTTTATCCATAGCTGAGATACCCTCATATTGCGGCCCTCTTATTGCGGCGTCAGACGCATCAATAACTTCATATGTAAGGTGGTTTGCAGCAATAACTTCAATTATAAAATCATATATATATATATATATATATATATATATATATAAGCTTATATATACTTACACTATGAAGGTTTATAAATTCAGGAATTTATCATCTAAAACTACACATAATGTTCGTATTAATATGCATTTTTTTTAAATTAAAAAAAAAACGATTTATTATGAGGTCTTTACATTACTCATCGTGGGAAGTCCGTCGGCAGCATATGCATTCCTGAATTCATTGTTCTCGTGTATAAAGTAGATGCTATTCGGGTTGCACTGCGGTCCAGTAGATGTTCCCCCAAACAGCACGCTTCCTCCAAACGCTTCTCCTTTGATGCGGATCTCGGTGTGTATGTATAGGTCCAGTGTTTCTTCAGGGACGGTGTCGTCTTTTTGCCGTTTTGGGAAAAGCCCTATTCCTAGTCCATCAAAAAATCCCAGTTGATTACTGGAGCGTAGGGATCGGAAAAACATGTTGTTAATTGTAGCATCTTGATATTTAATAGCTGGGCTGTTTTCAGTCACGAAATCAGTTATCTTATATGTTGCGTCTGTTATCTTCCCTTCACCAGCTAGGTCGGCGTTTACTTCATAGGGCTTATGTTGGATTACCGATGCATTATGAAAAGCACTAGATCGATTATGAAATAAGCCGTCCTATGGTTTATATGTTGTTTGATAAAGAATGCCTATGCTTATTGACGCATCGGCCACGATAGTTGCCATTTCATACAATGGCGGTGGTATCATACGGCTTTCCTCTGTCGATTTCTTGGTGTTACTTTTCCACTTACTGGTTACTTTAGGGTAGATAATTCTATTGTCAACAGTTTTACTTTCGTGATTGCTCCAAAATTCTCCTTTGGGAATGTCGAGAAGTCCGTGTCCTTGGGTACTTTTTCAAACTGGGTCCCGTAGAGAAACTTGGGTGTGATTTTTTCCCCTAATTTTACTGGTCCATATTTTTCAGAGTTGCGCCATATTCCTAGGTATTGGTTTGTCGAGATGGTCTTCAATAATGTAAACACAGACTGCAATGCTGTTGATGTTACGCCCATGATATATATTTTTACTGTTACGGAGTCGACATAAGGTTTATGAAAGGTATTTATAATGGTATGATACTCTCTTTCTGACAGATAAAAATACAATTTTTCCCACGGCAGTGAGTGTATGTACGGTTTCAGTTCCATTGTACCGTATGCTAGGTCCTTGGATGCTTCGGACTTTTTGCACTCCATTGGGAAGCATTGCACAGAAATATTGAATTGTTTTTTTAAATCCCCATGTAACGACTTCAGGGTTTTTAACTCCTTCGTTGACTGAAATTAAGCTTGTAGAGGAGATGCCTGGCATGGTTGAAGTAGTCGCCTTTGCATCGCTTCCACCATCAACCGTATCAACCTCCATCATGTTTTTGGGGGTTTGGGTATAACGTACTGTGTAATATGCCTTCTACACCTCTTTTCACTGTAATACCAGCTTGACCAACTTTTTTACCAAAGGCTTCGGTGTAAGATACAGGTTCAATTTCTGATAAGTCTTGTAAGAAAAATTATCAGCTCCTTGGATCTTTTCAAATACTAATTCTTCGTTTCCAGGCTGTTTAAAAAGGCGTTGTGCTTCAGCATACCTTATATTATGAAGTCTTGCAGCCTCACCCACTCTGTTTGTAGGTGGTCCGTTGTCGAGCGAGTTTCCCGGGCCGAGGTAATTAAATCCAGGCAATGTCAATCCAGCCGAAGGTCCTAATCCAGAATCTTCCGTTACAGCAACAGGGGAAATCGTCTTGATGTCACTATCGGAATGATGGCGTTCACGATCACTCAACTTTGGACGTGTATGACGGTCTTCAGACGGATCACTATCTACTCTCCACGCTTTACACTCAATCTAAGGCCTAACGTTTTACGGTCACCGGGCATGGTTAACACTGAAAATTTTATAGTGCTTATAAGCTAGTTATAAGTCAATGCTTATAAACATAACGTGACGCATATCGTGTCGAAGAACACGTACACCGCCAGGGTGAAGGCCTTCGACGTGTGTTACAGAAGGTTTAACTGCCGGCGAAAACAGCCTTAGACATGAACGCATCTTATTGTTATATCTTGCTGAATTAAAACCAAAATATAGTTTAAATCAAGAAAAATCACCCCTTATCTAATGCTTAATCAAGATAACAACCCTTATCTAATCATAGATAACGGGGATTGACCCAACCAATATTTCTTCTACGCTCTGTGTTGTGGTGTATTGAGTGAGTTCTCTAGGTTTTTACCTCCAACTCGACAGCACACCACAACACAGAGCACAAAAGGGAAAAGAGGTTGAAAAGAGGTCAGAGTCACACGGAAACACATCGATAAACGATTCCTTATCAAAGTCACTAGTCTCACACAGGAACACATTGGTACCAGATTCCTCATCATTCCCACACGGGAACACATCGGTACCAGACTACTCATAGGAGACATACAGGAACTGTTCGTCATCCGAATCATTCCAGTCATCCAAGAGCATAACCTCACTCGAGTCATCCGCTGTGTTCCGGTCGAGTCGTCCGGTGGGGTCAAATGTGTTATTATACGTGGCCCCTTTCTCAATTCTTTGCAATGCTCTTCCTCTCTTACTAGTTCTTCCTCTACCTCATGGCCTTCCATGTCCACCTCAATAAAATCTCCCGTTTCACAACCATCCATTTTAAAGCACAATGGCACAAATGAAGGTGTATCACTTCAAAATCATCAAGGTGTGGACCTAACCAACTTACCTGTGCGGCTGCGCACCAGAAGAGTCGAGGCAGCATTCTTAAAGAGTGACATATTTTTGTCTGCATCCTGTCCACTTCCAAGTTACGAAAAAGCAACTACCTTCACAACAGTTGTACAGGCCTTTACCGAACAAACCCTCATGTGGCGAGTGAACAGTTTTTTTTTTTATAAAGGTTTCGTTTCAATTAGAGCAAATAAATGGCACATAGGTTTTAGTGTGAAAATACAAATTTGTTTTTGTTTTCTAAAGTAATCCACATTTGTCACGGTTGAAATTCCTTCGGTTTTTAAGGTTTTAATTCATAATATTTTTTTTACGCTGTTTATTTATACCTCATATTATATTTATATAATAATCGTTTATCTTATTTGGTTAAATACCAGATCTACTTATGTTACACCACCTATGGAACACGTAAATACCTTAAAAAAAACGCCTAACTGAACACTGAATCTAAGAGCTACTTAAAGGTGTAACTCTGGTGGCTAACTGACGCCGACTAGGGGGTTTGAGAACGAAAGTGAACTAGTTTGTTCTTTACTTGGAATGTCTAAAATTCCAGGGGGTGGGTGCCCAATGTCCGCATGTTAGCGCCCCTTGCGCGAAGGGTTTGGTATACGCACTCGATACACATGTGTTGCCGTCCAGTGGTATGTGTGGGGGACGACTGTTTGCGAATTGTCGTCCACAGGCTGAGGCTACCTGGACGGGAGAGTGCGCAAATGATGTAAGGGGATTAGGCCACCCTTCGAAATATTTTACAGAAGGATTAAAAAGTGCGCAAATGATGAACGACCGAATTATTAAGTGATTTGTTGCTAAAATACAACCACATATTTTCAGAAAAAAAACCAGGTCTATGTAATAAATACACACAAGAACTAAAAGTAGAAACCCCACAAAGTTTTAAATCAACTACATATCCTGTACCACAAAATTATCAAATGACGTATAACAAGATATTTATGAAGAGGCATCAACACCTGATGAGGATATTGACAACACTCCTACACCAGCATAAGTGACGAACAATTTGCGTAGTAAACAATATATTATAAACAGTTATATCCAATTCATGAAAAGATCGAGGGGATCAATTAATAAATAGATGCTACAAACAATAGAAACACTTACAGTGAGTGCACGTTAAAACGAATCTACAAATTTACTATTGACAATGATAGTTTAGTGTATTCAATTTTAACAATTTGTTCTCATATGTTAACGTAGGATTTAAGTATCATATCACCCAATTTTCGCACATTTAATGATGTCATACTAGCTATAAGAATCATTCGTAATAAATATTTCATGTGTGTTATTCAACATTTAATCGAAATTTGTCTGTCATTTCATTTCATACAAATTTCTGAGGGGATAATTGTAATGTTTCATTCGCCAGATCCATTATTTTAGTATAAAATTATTTGTTATGTGTTAAATATCTTTGTTATATTTAATTAAATGAGTAATTAATGAAGACCAAATGGTAATTCAGTATTAAACAAAGATGATTTTATGCGTTTATTACTTTATGTTTGCTAATGTTAGTAAATACGAATATTCCACCTTATCACCCCTTAGAACATAATTATCATAATATTAGTAATTTATTATTGTATCTAAACTACATTTATTATGATTAAATGATTTTCAAATTAAAGAATTGTTCCCAATAAAATACCCACTAGCCTAAGTAATTATTTATTATGTAAAAGAGTTGCAATACAAATTAAAAATTTTTATGTAACATATATATTCAAACCCAAATTTACCAATTAAACAAAATCACATTATCCAGTGTTGTGCCAAGTGTTTGTGCTTCAAGATGTAAACCCCTAAAAATCAACAATGAAGAACATGTGTGAACCCCAGAGGGTCACCACTGACCTTTCTTCTTGATCCAGCTTCCCTAGTGTTAACATCTAAATTTTCATAAGGACACAGTTCCTCTATTTAGATAAATTTCCCAGTCTGGGCTAGAGATTGATCTAGTACCAAGTAATAGGGACATTGCCCAAACAGTACTAAACTAAATTCAATCCCATTTTTAAATTGATTTAATCCCCAAATACAGTACTGGGCGAAGAAGCATTGAAGCAGAATTGGTAAGATCCTTCCATACATCAATCAACAGTCAATATAGTGAGCAAGAAGACAATAGACTTGAACTATATTCCTAACATTTTGTGAACAATTGACATTATCTTAAGATTCAAAATTTATTCAAAACATTAATTTTTATTTCCAAATTAAATATAAAATTGAGTTTGCTTGTCAGCACGAGTTACCCTCCCTGAGAAAGAGATCTTAATTCATTCCATTGTTAGACACAGCTGATAGACATTCACCTATATTGTAAAGCAAGACATAAAAAGGATTAAAATAGCCTATACCATTTTTTACCCACTATAGTTTATAATTAATTAAGCATATATTCCAATTAGAATTGTATTTCTGATAGGGCAATAATTTATATTGTTTGTAATAAAAATAGTCTCATTATTTCATAGGCCTAGATAGTAAATTAGCCTAGAGTAGCCTACTCACCGGTTTACCTAGAAAGAACACACAAATAAAAACAGATAGATATACCAAGACACCACTACTAATCAAAAGACAGAATAATATTTATCAAAGATTTTATTAATCATATCAATTATTCAGAGCTAATTTCATTGTTAATAAAATACTCAAACCTAAAGGTATAAACCAGTATGGCGATCCCTTCCAAGTAGGATCGATACGAACTATCGCATCGCAACATAGACCGGTGGTGGTGGTGGTGGTTTTACAGGATACTGACTCTATGTTATATAAGATATAAATGTTCTGAAATTTTTGGAGCTGCTTGTCTGCAGCTCCAAAAATTTAAAGACGCTTTTGCAGCAATGCTAATATACACATGTAGTGTTGGTTGGCAAGGCATCGGCTACATAGGCATTGCCAAACATCTTATTTTTATGTAAGAAATGTATTCTATTGGGGTTACTTTGTGCATATCCGGCGCTCCAACTTGACAACAACACTTCCGCCAAAGGCTTCTGCTTTGATTCTAATTTCTATTTTCAATGCTATTTCTACACATACTTCCATATTTTTGTCAACTTTTGATCTCTTTGGAAACAGTAATATTCCTACACCATCGTCAAAGGTTGAAGGTCTTAACACTTTGTTTGATCGCTATGAGCTAAAAACATGTTGTCAATGGTTGCATCTTCATATCTAATGTGTTCATCCGTTGCGAATCCGCTGGACATAACTCGCTTCACTGATTTTCCTGTGCCCGCTAAATCAACACTACCATCATACGGTCTATGTCGTACTACTGAATTGTTATGGAAGAAGTAGGACTTGTTGTGAAAAAGCCCATCTTTTGGTTTATACGTTGTTTCATAAATAAGTCCCCATAGTTGTGTAAGCGTTAATTCTGAGGGTTACCATTTCAAAGGCCGATGTCATATGAACATTTGCTGAACCAAAGTCAACTGACTTGTTTGATGTTGTAACAAATCTGCTAGTTAGTTTTTGTAGGTAATTCTATTATTGAAATGTTTCATTTTGCTAACGGCACCAATTTTGGTTTTAAACGGTTTTGGAGAAAGTAGACTTATCTCTTAATAAACTTATGGCACTCGAATAGTAGAATTTAGTATTAATGTGTCCAGACTCCTCGTCAGTCTCACACAGGAACACATCGGTACCAAACTCCTAGAAGCTTATGGGCGTCCCTAGGGGTACTAGAAGCTTTACCAAGTAAATAACTGAGTAGATCAATCTCGCTAAGTGAGAGGGTACTGGAATCAAAGCCTAAATACTCTGTAACAAAATATTTTTAAGTATGTTCAACAAAAAAATTAAATCTTGTATAAGTTGCAGCAATAACAATTAAATTAATTCATAATTACATTACCACGTCGAATATTTACACTATCACGAGTGAATCAAATAAAATTGGATTTCAAAGTTAAACAAAATTTCTAATGGTAGCAGTTGGAGAGAGGTTATTCCAAAATTCTTTAAGATTGTTAGTTTAAATAAATTTATGAAAGACTTTGTCAATCATCCTGAAGGAATGTATATGAATAAATAAATTTTGAAATAAAAGACTGAAGAATTTAACACCACCAGACAGGCCCTAACATTACAAAAATAGAAAGAATACAGTATCTTACACTACTGTTGCAGGATCACTCCACTCGCTTAAGACACACATAAAAAGGGGCTTAAGGCCACATGCCACCAGATCACAACACTTCACCACCGTAGAGTAAGTCGCGTCGTTCCGAGCTTAAAAGGCCGTCTTCAACAAATTTCCCGAGCTGGCTCCCTTCCTGTCCACTGCGCTTCCCTTTTGTCTTCTCTCCCCCTCCACCTCATTATTGGCCAATAGGAGAGTGTGATTAAATTTTGGATAATAGTGATTGGTCGGAACATTCTGGAAGTTTCTAGAATGTTCGCGACCGGCAATGGAGACAATAAACTTCGATGACCCCGCTGACTCGTCGTTGCGCAGTAAGATCGAATTGTTTAGTTTGGTTTTTGCTATTTGGAACAAACAGGAAATATGGTGTGGGCTTATTGCGTTGTATCTTCGTTGAACTTTTGTCACTTAGTTACATCCCCCGGTTCAAGTCATCACAAACTGGTTTTGTCCCGTTGCTGGAATTTAGAGAATAGTATCTGAAATGTTGAAGTCTCTTGGTGGTAATGATGGTGATTTCAATTTTACTTTGATGTTTAAGATGTGAATTTTGTAGATTGCGAATTGCCAATAATATTGTCAGCATGGTACACCAGAAAAGGAGAAAATACAGCATAATTCTCTTTTCGTCCCCTATATCAGTCCAGGATGTTTCTTGGTGAATGCGTTTGAATAATTTTACTTCGTCTATTGTTGTTGAGATGAAGGTGGGTACAGTTAGATTCCATTGTGGAAGTAAGTAATTTTTAACGTTGTAGAATTAATTCTTGTATTCATTGAAAGGATCCAATTTTAAATGATCTAAGTTGGTCCATAGTAGCGGAACTAGGTGGTGTATGGAATGAGTTGAAGAGTGATAATGTATCAATTTCCTTAAACTGCACTCCATATTGTAAGGTTTGCCCCTTGTTTTACTGAATCTTAATTGATAATTTCTAATTAACTATAATAAGATTTTGAACTGATTCTAGCTTGGCTTGTGAGAGGAAATACCAGTAACAATTGAACAAACGACAGATAGAGTTCTAGTATACACATAAATTTATTTACAATCTTTACCATAAATTTCAATGAAAACGCAAAGATTGTTATAGTGATAAGGCGCACCTTTTAAAGTCTGATAATGTACAAGGAATTGAGAAAGAACAAATTATGAAATTATGAAACGTTCTTGCACCTTTTAAAAGAATGAAGTCTTGTTTGACATACCACGCTGAAAACGTCCGTGGGGTTGGTGAGGACGGCCGTAGCGACGAGGATGTCCCGCTCTCCCGACGATGAAGGGTCGTGGCAGGTCCGGTCTTCTTCCATGGTCCTGGGCCTCTCGCTCCGTTTCCCCTGTTGTCGGTCGTGGTTGTGGTCGGTGGATGTCCCGCTCTCTCGACGATGAAGGGTCGTGGCAGGTCCGGTCTTCTTCCATGGTCCTGGGTATCTCGCTCCGTTTCCCCTGTTTTCGGTCGTGGTTGTGGTCGGTGGATGTCCCGCTCTCAAGACGATGGAGGGTCGTGGCAGGTCCGGTCTTCGTCCTTGGTCCTGGGCCTACTTTCTACTCTGTACTGTAATCCCTTTTTGGAAACATTAATTTTATATGAATCGATTGCATATGAGTAATATATATAAAGACAAGTATAACAATTGTTAGCAAAGCAACCAACCTAATAAGATGTAAAATAGTATCATAGTATTATTAAATATCTCAAATTCATTGTTTGTTAGCTTGACGTGTTCTATCTTCTTGACGGCTGTAATTTGAAAGGTTGGGGTGTTGAAGGTTCAATTTGCATCTAGTACCTCAGATGAAATATTAAATTCGTGTTTTACTCCGGAAGTTAAAGTAAATAATCTCAACATTCTTAATTTTGACCAAGTAGCTGGAATTAGATTAATTACTTTAGGTGTTCCATCATCTTTGGAGTCACATGGCTTCAATTTTTTTTATCAGTATTAACTCTCCTTGGGTAAGTTCACAGTCACAAGGCATAGTGATTTCCATAGTTCCAGTTGAAAATGGAGCTATAATACGTGTTGTGTCGTTAACTTCACATTTTAAATCCAGTTGATTCTCGACATTTGTTATTAAATATTTATTAGGAAGTAATTGTGTTACAATTAGGTATTGTGGCCTTATGTTACAAGTAAAGTGGCAATGTTCTTGTAGATTGTTGATATTTTCTGAGTTCAAAATGGAATGTCAACATAGCTGTTCTTCGGTTGTAACTAGTGTTTGCCTAGGCAAGAGACACAATGGAAACGTGTTCTCATTACAATGTTCTGACGGTTTGATCACCTTTGTGTAATCTTTTGTTTTAAAAATGAATTTATCCTCCATATTTAGGTTTCAGATTTTGCTGTCCCACATTAATGGCGTGGCAATTGATTTGAATATTTGTCCTTTCTATTTACTGTTGATCAATGGTACATTTATTATGACTAGTAATGTGTTATTAAATATTTTGCAAAGAAGTTATTTTTAGTTTGTATTACCAATGAAGATCTTCCTTTGGAATTGCCAAAGTCAATCCTTTTCCTTTTGCTTTTTCTTCAAGTTCACTTAATTGCCTGGATAGGCAATTACCCGGCACCTCCACCATGTAAGGTTTGCCCCTTGTTTTACTGAATCTTATTTAATAATTGACGTAAAAACCCCCTGGATGATAGGCGGCATAAAACAGCTGACTAAACATAAAAATAAATTAAGAAGGAGATTTTGGAAGAATAAATCTTACTAGTTTTGGGATGAATACAAAGATGTCAGAAATCGGCTAAATAAATTGATATGGAAAGCTAAAAAATCTTACTTAGAAAGAAGCTTATCTGATTGCCAAAAATCCAAAGAATTCTGGAACAGTTTGAATAAATGTGACATATGGGGGAATAAAAAACAAAACTCTCATGGTTTCCTCGATAAAATAACCCCAGATGACTTAAATCAATATTTTACTGCCATGGGTACATCTTGCTCTCCTAGTACTATTGCAGAATCATTTTATTCTACGAATAAATTGGATAGAGCTAAAAAATTTTGCTTTAAAGAGGTTTCTGAGTTTGAAGTAAAAGCAATAATAAACCAAATTAATACTAAAGATGTTGGAATTGATGGTCTTTCAATACATATGTTAAAATGTGTAAGTCCTTATATTATATTACCTCTAACTTATTTAATTAACAAAACATTATTTAGTGGTGAATACCCATCATCGTGGACGATAAGCAAAATATATCCTTACCCCAAAATAAATAACCCCACATTAGTGGAACATTTTAGACCAATATCTATTTTACCTATTTTAACAAAAATTATTTAGAAATTGATAGCTGACCAGGTAACAGATTATATTGAAACAAACAATATATTGCCAAAATTACAATCAGGTTTTAGAAAATTCCATAGTACAAATACTGCTTTGGTCAATATGTTTGACGACCTGTTTGATGCTGCTGATAAAAGCAAATGCAGTACAATAATTATCATTGGACTATTCGCAAGCATTCGATTCAATTTGTCATAAATTACTGTTAAAGAAAATGAAATGTTTTGGATTTGACCAGACAGTTATAACTTGGTTTCAGTCATATTTAAGTAACAGAATACAAATGGTTCAAATAGAAAACAAAACATCAAATCCCCTTTTAAAGAATAGAGGAGTACCTCAGGGGAGCTGCTTAGGACCTCTGCTTTACAGTCTCTATACAGCAGATTTAGTTGATCAAGTTAATGGGAAATCCACTCACTAAATGTATGCAGATGATTGTCATCTTTGCTAATCATATGATCCAAAACTTGCCAAAACCGCATTTAAAACTATGAATCAAGATTTGAAAAATATATTAGTTTGGTCTTCTAACCATGGACTTAAATTAAATATTTCTAAATTTAATGTTATTCATTTATCAACAAAAATAAATAGGTCTTACATAAAAACAGAAAATCTTAAAATAGAAATAAGTGGAAGGGAAGTGAAGGTCAGTGAAAAGGTCAAACTTTTAGGAATTATTTTAGACTCAGAGATGAAATTCACAAACCATAAGTAGATAGAAAAAGCCACTTTCAAAACCGGCCACGTGCCGCCGGAAGCCATGTTCCGGGGCAGGTGTCTTCCGGTCGAATATTAAATGAGGTTGGGGGAGGTGGGGTGAGGGTTTGAAGTAGATTTGCGCATAAATTAAAAGTTATTTCAAAACTGAAATTCAACAATTGGTGGTTGAACTAAATTTGCGCATAAATTAACCGGGGTTGAATTAAAACTTCGCATAAAATATTGGTTAGTTCAAAACTGAAATTCAACAACTGGGGGGTTGAACTAAATTCGCGCATAAATTAAAAGTTGGTTCAAAACTGAAATTCAACGATTGGGAGTTGAACTAAATTTGCGCATAAATTAAAAGTAAGTTCAAAACAGAAATTCAACAACTGGGAGTTGAACTAAATTTGCGCATAAATTAACCGGGGTTGAAGTAAAACTTCGCATAAATTAAAAATTAGTTCAAAATTGTAATTCGACGGTGTTAATAAAAACTCTAATAGTTGAACGAAAATAAAAGTCAGTTCAAACATAGCGCAGTCATAACAAGAGAGAGAGAGAAGGTAGATAGAAGTGTTAAGTTCCGCGGATAGAACGAGAATGAAGAATGAAACATGACGCGTCGAAATATATGCGTGACTGTAGATGTCAGTTAATGGGGGGTCTAGGGCTTCCGGCCTGTCGGATGGTGAATTAATCAATGGGGGGAGTGGAGATGGCGCTCGGTTGAACTAAAATTGCGCATAAATTATAAGTTGGTACAAAACTGAAATTCAACTTGATAATGTGGGGTACGGAAAGTATGTCAAGGTCATCCCGAGTAAGTTTTAAAAAAGCCTATCCCGCTACCACAGGAAATAGTTCTGAGAGTTGAACTACCCGGTGATAGCGGGATAGGTAGAAGACTCTTTTGAACTTTATTCGTAAAAACAAATACAATCAATGTGCAATACAGGTTGAATTTTTGTGATGAAATACGGAGTTGTAAAAGTAAACGCCGACGACGAGGATAAGGTAAAGGCAGAGTCCCCAGATGACGTATTTGGCAAGTTTGAAGAAACGTAATATCTCGAGTCTGTTTTCCCGTTCCAATCGTTTAATTTCCAATTTCAATTTATCCTCTTCCATTCTAGTTACAAAGGGAACTTCATCCATCATATCCATCATGATTGTGTTAGTGTTTGAAATTTTAAAAGAAGTTATGTTGATAGTACAAAAGTCGAAGACGGAATGAGGAGTGAAAGCGAGAAATGTTAGTTAAATAAAAAAGTGGTGGGGGGAAAGATGAATTACAAAGAAGTGGTGGGGGAAAGATTTTGCTCTTCATTATTACCGTCAGTAGTGTCAGATGGTGCAGGAGTTAGATTTAGTAAACTGTCTTCGTCCGAACTTTCAACCTTATCACAAATAGGACAATCGTATGTTATTTCCAAATTCATTTTGATAGTTGTAAAATTATCTACAAGTTCTTGTAAAATATTAAAAATAGCTTGTAACTCTTCTTTAGAGTTTATTTCAAAACTAGAATTCATCCGTGCCAATGGAGAGTTGTTCATCGTTGGAGAGTCGGCGAGTAAATGAGGAACGCCGCCAAGGGAGGGGGCTTATTTAACGGCGAGCTTATGATTAAATAAAAAGCTAAGTTCTTCTTCTTCGTCTTTTAATTCAAATATCTTAGCTGGAGTATTTGCCTCGTCCTCCTCACTCTGTGATGATGAAGATAATTCACCAGGACGTAAATATTGAACATCAATTCTGATCCATCTCATATAATATCTATCCATTATAGCAAGCAAGTTTTGAAACAATACTTCCATTTCTTCCCTCTCAGTTATTATATGATGAAACCTGACGAAAGGTGTTCCCATGTTGTTAGTTAGAATGTTGGAAGTGAAATAATTCAAAGGTGGATTCAATAAGATACAAAACTTACACTAATGGTGGGGGAAAATCTAAAAGACCTATGGTGGGGGAAATCTAAAAAAAAACCAATGGTAGGGGGAAATCTCAAGGTCATCCAATTGAAGTTTTAAAAAAGAGTGTAAAACTGAAATTACACATTCGATGGTTCAACAGGATCTGAATACCAATCCGACCTGTATTTACATCTTTTTATCATATGTGTACAAAAATCATCTTGATGAGACATGGTGCGTTGACAATGAGCTAGATCGAGAGGATGAAATTTGAAACATCTTTGAGGACAGCATGTATGAAAATATCTTGATTTGTAAAATTTGAAAGTTCGCAATTCCGGTGGCGGTAGTTGTTTTGTTTTGCATTTGCAGTAACAAGATCCGAAAAATTCACACTTAGTGCAAGCTAACCCGTCCACCATCATTGGTCCTAAATCTGTACACTGTTGTTCACAACAGTAACGAGGTTCGTACTTGTAATTTTGTTTTTCCATGTTGACGCTGCCGAGTCCAGTGAAAGAATAAGAGTGTATAGTGTTGAATAGTCAGTTTTATGTACTACAAAAAGTGGTGGGGGTAATTTCAAGGTCATCCAAACGAAGTTTTAAAAAATTATACCTTACTAATGTAAGGAAAATTGATACTTAAGAAGTTTGTTTCTGTTTGTTTTCTTCAGACTTTTTCTCTCTCTCCTGTTTGTTTTCTTCAGACTTTTTCTCTCTCTCCGCTTTAGCCATAGCGATAAGTTCTTCAGTCGATAGTGGATGTACTTCAGGAAATTTTAAAATTAATTTAGCCTGATATCCTTCTCGGGTTAATATTTCTAAATCTTCAGTCATTTGTTCAACGGTGTTGTAATCTTTTCCATAGATCTTTCCATCAAGTTCAATCATCATTCTGTATAACATCTTTAAAAATAGGTGTTGACGCAGCGAGAGTTGGGAAGCGAATAATTAGTTATCCAAGTATCACACCCTTTTTATCAACTTGACATTGATCACGTGATTCCTTAGTTTTATTTGTTAAAAGTTATTTAACATTGGTAGTACTTGTGGAACTTGATGTTATGTTGACCAGTCGGCGATGAAGATGTTGTAGGTTGTGTAGAAAGAAATACTTCATCATCGCAGTATTTTGTTTTAGTAAACATCCTTACATTAGTAGCACTAACATCAACAGTTAAGTGATAACCACCGGTAAGTAAAACTCGCATTTCGTTGGTTAAATCTTCAAGTTGTTCAAAACTCGTAATGGTGTTGGTATCGTAAGATGCACACTTGACCTTTAGGGACATGTTGAAGTTTTGTATTTAGTTATAGAGAGCGAGATGTGTACGGTACGAAAGCTAGTCGTAGACTAATGAATTTCACAAGTTGATTTTCACTTTTATTATCACACAAAATTGGGTCAAGGTCATCCCGTGGAATTTTTAAAAAAAGCAACATGTTGCTATGTACAAAGACATAACAATATGTTGCTTCTTTTATTTTTATTTTTTGTTTTATATCATCTTTATTGAGAAACCATTACAAACACATATATTTACAATGTTATGTACAAACTAGTTAGTAGTAGGTGTTACATGAATAGTTAGTTCAGTTGAGTTGTTTCCACTCGGTCCGTGTGAAACTAAATAGAGTGCGCCAGGTTGAATAACTCGAAGATCTTCATTTTGTAGAAGTTGTACAAACCGTTTCGGTAGGAAGATTTGAAACTTCGGTTCGTCACCAACTGTATACGGCGCCTCGCTCAATGTGCAATTAATAGCATCACCAATTGAAGTGTCCATCTTCTTGATTGTATGTATGATGTAATGTTTTTCTTCTTTTAGTTCAGAACATTTCTTCGTCGGTAAGATTGTTGATTTAGAATGAGCGTTGAATTGATCAACCAAATTTTGAAGAAAGTTCTGCGATGCCATTTTGATGTTATTGTTAATCTTCTTGTTAATCTTCTTGTTAATAATAATGTCCGTCGGAGATGTTGTCTCTTCGGAGGTTCGAGTAATACTCATGCTGCGTCATGGTAGCGCTCTCACTTTTATTACCGACATTACCCCCACCATTCTGTTGAAGGAAATTATTTAAGCGGTAGGCATTCTTCAAAGCGCACTGTGACCTTCGATGTTTAAAACTCTTTGATGAAATACAAAGTTCATTGAAGTAGCATTGGAAATCTCTATCTATTATTGCATTTATCACTTCGTTGCTTGTAAATGATTGTATCCAATTAGCTTTTTCCAATCCTCTTGTGTAGATAGTTTTGAACTCTTTGCAGTAATGATTCATAATGTGCGGCATCATGTTATAATTAATAAAACCTTCATCCCATCTTAAGTTGTGAAAATGTTTGTACAACCATTTGTTTGTAACTTTCGCTTTAGTTGTTAGTCTATTGAATGGTAATGGAGGTTTGAATAAGTAATGATAAACTACAGATGTGTTCATATCCAAAATTACTAATTCTTTTATAATAAAATTTCCATCATTTCCTCGAAAAGCTTGAAATTCAATTATACCTTTTTTAACTTCCATTATATGTGGCGCATTAGAAAACGAAACCCGTTTGTTCATGATGAAGTCTCGTCAGCAACTGACTTGTATTACAAACACGATTGTTCTTCTTTAACTTCTTGCGCTTCTTCGTCGATATTAAAGTTGGTGTGATAGTTGTTCAATTGTCTCCACATATCCACTTCTTGAGGTATTCGATTAAAAATTGAAGTATCCACGGGACCGTATAAAATTGGAACGAAAGGTTGTCTGTCCAATGTATCGATTAGATAGTCTTTGATTATTGCACTTGAAAATATTAGTTGTTTCAAATATCTGGTGACGGGACCGGTAGTACAACTTAAAGTGTAAAATTCTTCTTTAGTCAAATGTAATTTTACATCATGTCTAGTTAAATCTCTGAAGCGAACCATTTGTCCTCCACGATGTTTCACTATATCAACTTCAATATTTGATTCCAATAAACTTAATCTTGTTCTTCTTCCAAATGTGTTGTTACTCAAATAGCATTCCAAAAGATGTAAATGTTTCATAAATGATTCCCAAGAAGTTTCAGTGAATGTAACCATTTTATTTCCATGATTTAAAATAACAATCGGTGAATAATCCAATGATTTTAAAATTCCAACTGAAATACTTTTCGTCATGCATGAAGAAATGGGGTAGAAAATCCGAAGAAATACTTCTGTTAAAATATTAGTTGTAATGTTAACTTCAACCTTTTTTCTTTTTACTTCTTTTTCAGCTTCTCCTTCTTCTTTTTCTTCTTCTCTCTTCTTATGTTTGTTAAACTTGAGGAACTCGTCCATTTCTCGTTCAACTTGTTTTTCTATATCTGAACTATTCTCATCCATTAGAGGTGTATTTTCTTCTCCGTTAGTAGAACTCATCTTGCGAACGATGTTTCCCATACGACGGTCGAAGATATAATGAATTTTCCACTCATAATTTTCTCGCTTTTATGTTTTTCGTCGAATCCTTGAAATTTATACACTCACATAAATGTTTGTTTTTAACTTGTCTTTCACAAACGAAATTCTAACCTCAAAAATTGAGACAGATAATTCTAACCTCAAAAATCTGCAGTCGTTGTACTAATTCTTTTTAAAGTACATTCTTCACGATTCCGGTCAGCGGTGTGTAAGTAACTATTTTATCATGTAGAATAAGACAGTATGCTGAAGTTCCATCCGCTACTGGTTCTTCAAATTCCATTTCAATTTTTATATTCACACTTGATGATTTTACCGATTCATTTTGCTTTGAACAATCGATTACAATTATCGGAGCCTTAGAATAATATTGGTCAGGTGATAATAGTGGTGTATTAGTCTTTCCATAATATGACGATTGAAATCTTGCATACATATCGTATAAAATGGAAAAACGTTTTTTGCTGAACATGACATTCAAATTGTCATACGGAAAGAATTGAGAGTTTAGGAAAACTTTACAATTCTTTATTTTACAGTTATCAAATTGACCGGCATTTGCAGTGATAACATCTTTTCGCTTAGTTTGAAAACCGAGTATTATGTACCTTGCTCGTTCCAAGTAAGTTGATGTCTTGACGGTCCATGTTTGTCGTTCGGTCTGAGGTAGTGTAGGATATTCATGGAATTCCCAACTTCGGAATGGCATCACGATATCACGGTCAGATTTTAACTTTCTCAATAATACGATTCTATGTTCATCTGCCAATCTTACATGAGGTACTCTCCAAACAACTTTATCTAATTGTAGTTGCCATTCCAGTTTATCTTCAGTAGTTGCAGGGTCTGCAAGTATCAAGTCCTTGTTAGTTGAAGATCTGAGTAATACCAATTCTTGTTTGACATTTATTATTACTCGTTTGTAATCTTCAGCGAATCCCAAAAGCAATCGTAAAGGTACATGAAAATCAAAGTGACCGTTGGAATTCGGTGTTATAGTGTCTTTATCAGGAGCAACCCATCCGGCGGTGACTATTGAATTCTTCTCATGCGGTGTTAATGATGTTAATCCTTTCAATGTCGTTGTTATACCAACCTTTTTTGTCGAATCAACTGTCACCCCTGATATCTCATATCTTATTTCATCAAAAAGATATGCCATCGGGTTATTTATAAAAGGAACTGTTGAAGCAGTTTTTCCATCCAATTTTAATACCCGTCCTTCAATGTATAAATAACTTTCACACGGTAATGTGTAAATATCTTGTTGTTGAATGGGAATCCTTATTTCATCGTTATTGTTTAATTTTGATGAAGTGTAAGGGTTGTGCGTGTGATATTCCTTCTCCCATAGTGTTTCGTCGAATGTCGGTCCTTGAGATATATCCAGGATATCCATCGTTGTTAAGTTTCAATCCAATCTTCTGTAGAAAACGAATGTTGTCCGATGTTAACTCTTCCAATGTCGAGGAGCTACTGAGCTCCCGACTCTTCCGTTGCGGTTTAAATGATAATCCCATGTCGACTTTTATGTTGCCGCTCTGATGTGTATCCGTATAGTTATCGTTTCTCCTCTAAAGTCAACACTAACACCGTCTTGATCCAATATGTTCAGTACGATGTCTGAAATGAAACTAGTGTTTAACGGTAGGTATATCAAGTTTTGTGGCTTCTCAACAATTTTAAAACCGGGAGCCACTGTTGGATAAAATGTATGTAAAATATGCTGATTCACTCCTTCTCTATACGATCCGTGTATAATATTACACGTTACATCGATACTATTGACTTTCAATATTGTAACAGTTGTATTACCCGAATGAGTAAAATCTTCCAGGAGTCAAGATTTTCTTTTTTGTATCTGTAAATCCAAGTAAACTGCCAATGGAGTTTTCCAAGCTGACATCGATATAATATTTCGAAGTTATTTCTGCTTTTAAAGTATTATTGTTTCCTTTAACGGTGATATTTTCTTCTCCGAGTTGTTTCTGTAGTAATTGGTTTATATCATCGATTTCATAAGCTCCAGTAGGAAATGTAATTATTTTCCATTCTGAGTATTTTCCTGAAGCATCCATAGTTTCATAATAATGTAGTAAATTGTTTTTACCTTCCGTAACATTGGGAATTGAGTTGTAGGTAGTCAAATCAAGTAATGCCGCTTCCCATAATCTTTCCTTGGATAGACGCAATGCTGGGAACAGCGTACTTTTCAATGTGGATGAATTTCCACTCAGTGACACTGTATACGATGACATCTTAAAGGTGACTGACACTCTTCGCTAGAAACTCCAAACATAAATGCCCACAGATTTCAGTGTTGTTAGGTTGTTCTCTTTTGTAATTGTAAAAAATGTTTTTGGAGTTTCGAAAATAATGTTGCAGTTCTTTCGGCGGTGGTAGATTGCCAAAACTATCAAAGTAGTAAACGGTTTGTCCGAGCTTTTTATAGCATACCCAATGAGTGCCTGGACCATAGGTGGAATCCAAATTTACTATTCCAGTTTCATTTTCCCATATTTTAGTTGGTAATGCATCTTTCATAAAAACTCCTCGAAAAAATGGTATTTTCAAACATTTTACATAATCATTTAACTGATGATTTGTTAAGGCTTTATTTGGAATTATCAATTGATTCTTTTTATTTAGTACACACGGTATGGTCTTAGGTATAAACCTGCTCCGTTTTTTACCATTTGCCAAACAGAAGTCTTCTTTACATTTGTCTTACGAGTTCTAGGACGTCCTTTTTTAATGTTTCCACCTCTTTTGGGAGCGCTTCTTCCTTTTGCAGGTCTTCCTCTGCGACGTCTTCCAGCACCTAACTTTGCTTTCGTCTTCATGGCTGTAGTTACTGCCCAAGCCGCTGCTTTTTCTGCAATACTTGCGTCACTTGATTTTACTCTTTGCCAAGCTTTTTCCGCTAGAATTTTATCCGCTATTGATCTATTTGTTGAATCTTTATACTTTGAATATGCTATATCGTGTTCTTTGCAAGCTTGATCTAATTTATTAATTCCAGGATCTCCTCTTGCTAAACGTTTTGCCAACTTAGTTCCAGGTCCACAATATTGATAACCTCCGGGCAGATGTAATTCGTATGGTAAAGCGTCTATCGTTCGATTCACAACAGCACCAATTGGAATCCGTCTGAGCAGGGATAATGCAGCTGATGTTAAACCACGTCCTCTCTTGCCGCTGTCTTGACGACGACTGAGCGATACGGTCTTCATTATGCTGTTTTATGTAACCAACGTCTTCACTCTATGAAATACTTTATGATAATGAATCCTTTTTTTTGTGTATTCTATACTTAAATATTCATAAGTTTTACTAGTATCTATCAATGATTTCATCTTTAATCCATTGGTTTCTTTGAGAATCTTCGATTTTATTGTGTTTCATCGATGCATTAATCAAATGATTATGCATATCAATAACTACATTACCTACAAGATTCATTACATACTCTACATTAGTAGCATCTTTGTTACGTGTAGGATTATCAAGATTTGTGATACGTTTACCATTACATGTATACACAGATGGATCGTTATTAGAGGTTGCTATAACTTGATTAATAGTAGCAACATCATTCGGAGCTATTCCTGCTGATATGTTAGATATTCTTCTATTTTTTCCATCATATAAGTTATTTATTTTATCTAAAACTATAGTTTGTTTCACAACAACACAATCATTATCATCTTTACCAGATTTTACATGGGTTAATCGTCTACCTCCACATATAAAGTTAACACCAGTAGCTGATAGTTGTGGCACTTGTGTTAAAATAACAGCATCATGTTCTTCCGTGCCTAAACTTATATTTGACAATCTTTTATTTTTTCCATCCCACTTGTTATTTTGTAGTTGTAGTAAGGTAAACTTTTCACTTCCTTGCATAAACTCATCACCTTTCTTTGACACCACCTGATTTTGTTTAACAAAAGCGGATGTTCCTTTCTTCAAGCTTTCATTCATTTGTCTCACGGTAGCAGCATCCGATGGAGTTGAACCATCTTTCAGATTGGACAACACTTTTCCATGACAATCAATAACAGCACCATTATATAAAATACAATTATCTTTAATGTATTTAATATTAACACCATCACTTTCTTCTTTAGGATATCCAATATCGTTTATAGTATATTTATAGAAGGAAAATCCATCTTTTTTCTTTTCTGGTATTACAGAATGCAAATAACGCTTATTGATTGTATCTGTATCCTCGGTTGGATCTGCCACATTAGTTATTTTATAATTTAAAGCATTGTACTTTTTTCCACTTTTAGTCTTTTCCAACAGTAAAGCGTATTCCATCGCAGATAGAAAATAGCCTTTATTAACAACATCTCCATTGTTGACTGGTTTTGCAACATTAATAACCCTGTGAGATTTTGCATCATACAGTTGGTTGTTGTCGAGTTTTAAACTTGTAGATGTTTCCTCCTTTACTGTTTTTAAATTTGTTGCATCTCCATCTTCTTCTGGATCCTTAACAAACTTTAAACGTTTATTATTTATGTTATAGTCACCTTCGGGTGTTTGCGGTAATCCACTTCTTTTTCTGTTTTCTCCAACTTGCACTCCTAACGCGGAGTATCGTCCGAACTTGTCGACGCTCATGTTAGAACTGACACATTATACGCCTGCAACTCTTATATATCCGCGGACAATTATACGATTATGCCGCGATTCCTGAGTTCGTCAATCAGAGCTACCCATTCATTATTTAAACCTGTATGACCGGCTTCCATGGCTTCATGCAATAGTCTCATTCTATCAACCAATTTATTGATGTCGTTGTAGTAAATCACATTCGTATTGTATAGATTTTTCATCAATCCTTTGCCAGATGTTGAAGTATCTCCTTTACTCTTTTTACCATGTTGTTCAAGAAGTGATAAATCCATAAGTGATAAAGATTTTCTTTTCAGTGGTTGTCTCACCGCTGGTGCAGTACGTAATGTTGGCAATTTTCGTGGAGGAAACAACTTTTTTATAACAATGTTATATTTTGTTGCACGTGAACGATTAATCATTGCATCCTTTAAGTAGTTTCTTTTATGAGCGTTAGTATTTTGTAGAATTTCCTTAAAAACACTTAAATCTTTGGATGAATATCTTAGTGGTATGTTTTTAAAAATTAATTCATAAAGTCCTTTTGTTCCTTTATATTTATGCTCACCAATAATGATGTAATCGTCTTGTGTTATTTCAAGCTTTGAATCGCCGATCTTTAATTCATTCCCATCAATTCTTGCTCCGTATACGTGTGATCTACTCAAATTCGGGTTTGATTTCATGTCATGTAGCATTTTCATTATATATTTTCTTCCAAGAGGTCCATGTTGTAATATATCGCTACTCAATTGAGTTAAATTTGGAATAGATTGTTCAGCTTCAGGTATTGGCTGTTCTTCTTCCTTTTCAACAATTGGTTCTTCTTCTTCTTTTGTTTCTTCTTGCTCACTAGCACTTGTATATGAATCATCATCTTCTTCTTTTTTTAATGCTTGTACTTCTTGTTTAGAAACTGGTAGTAAAACATCTCCTTCATAACGAGGTTTACCAATAGTTTCTGATATCTGTTTTAAAGGTTCCGTAATAGGTTTAAATGTAGTCTCTAGAAATTCTTCTCTTTCACTTAAACCCATCCTCAATGCACGATTCTTCATCCTAATAGAATCACTGAGTGATTTTATTTCTTTTAATAGTTTTTCTTGATTCACCATGTTTACACTGTGAAGTTCAACGTGTAACTAGATGTAGCATCGGTAGTTCAACGCATAAATACAAATTTATCCAATCCTATACGATATCTACCATTTTTAATATCTTCTTCCTTCATAATAACGAGAAAGCCATATTTCTCATTCCATGCTTTGCCACACATTTCTTTAAATTTCTCAAATGGCATATCCGCATTTACATGATCATTGTATATATGCTTTAAATTTGTTTCATCTTGCTTGAAGATGATCAACATATTTGCATTGTCTCTTATGAGTTGTTTTGGAATCTTACTGTATGTTTGACCAATATAAATGCTATCGATATTATGATGTCTTCCCATAGCGAAGTAATTCCTTATAGTGTCGTGATTTTCACAAGACACATCGTCAAAAATAAAAATAGAAAATGGTTTTGCTTCATTTGGTTGCATAATTGTTTCACTGGCATTAAACTTGTAGAAATGCACTTCAGGTACACTTGCAAGTACTTTATCCAATAATTGATATTTTGGTTGTTGCAATGATTTTGAAAAAATGTATATATTGTTAAAGCGCAATCCTTTAGGATTAGTTATAAGGTTAAAAACAACATTTGTTTTTCCACAATTTGAAGGACCAGTTATTAAACATCTTATTGTATTTGGTAGTAATTCACCATGTTTACCATGATTTAACTTATCATTGTCAACCGTCAATTCATCAATATTATTGATATTAAATCGATCTTTTTGTTGTACAATCTCCATCTTGTGTCAAGGTTAAACACACAATGAGCTATTAAGTTACTATACCAGGTCTTTTGAAGGAATCCAAGAGTCTTCACTTTTATCGAATCCTAACCACCGGACTTTAACCATATCCTTTTTCCTTTGTAAAACCTTCTCAACAAGATATACATCACCGACTGTTGATTTCAACAATTCATGTCCGTAGAATCCACCTTGAAGTAATTCACCCTTGTTATCCTTTAATAAGTAGGTTTCAGGTATAGTTGGTTGCACTTTATAAACTGTAAATACTTCATTAGTCCAATTTGGTAGATATCTTTTACTAAATACACCTTTGTATTTGCTTATACGAACTTTATCGTTGACTTTAAACTTTTTTGGTTGCAACTTTTCCAATTTAGGTGTTGTATTATTTCTGATGCGTTGTAATACAACCTTAGCATTAGCGCTGTTTACTTGGATAGGTTTCATTCCGATGGTACGATGATATTTATTGTTATACTCTTTTATAAGTTGTGGTAATATGTCATACCACACGTATGATCCTCGTTTTGAAAATTGTTTGTACATCGCTCCTTTCAATGTTCTATTGAACCTTTCAATCATTGAAGCTTTAACTTCAGAATTTGTAGAATAATGATTTATTTGATATTTCTTCATCAAAGCTCCAAAGTCTTTATTAAAATATTCTTTTCCATCATCGGTCTGTAGATGTTTGATTTTGACTTTATTTCTTTGTATCGTTGTTTCCATAGCTTTTGTAACACTTTTACCAGTCTTATCCTTCAATGGTAAAGCGTCAGCTATTTTAGTAAAACAGTCTATAATTGTTAAAATATATTTGAAACCTTTGTTTAATTTACTGTGCGGTATCATTTCAATGAGATCAGCTTGGTAAAGATCATTCATTCCTTTAATGATTGTACTTCTTCTTGGAAATCTTCTTCTTGCTGGTTTATGTAGTTCATTTACAATCTTGTCCTTCACACTCTCCATCTTCAGGTGTTGCTTGCACATCGCTTGTAAAAATACTGATCCGTACAACAGTTCATTCTCTTTTATATAGTTTGAATATAGGTCAAGGCCATTTCATATTAGTGTAAAAAAGAGGGAACATGGCATTGGGCTTGCCATGTCCCCTCTTCTTTACGGAAAGGAAAAAAAGGGAAGAAGGTAGAGGACGAAGAATAGGTTTACTGGTCGATAGGGTTCAGGGAGTAGTGGCCGAACGGTAAAGTATTAATTTTATCTTCTAAAATATGGCGCTTGTCATCTTTGTAGCTTAATGCCCACTTTGTTTGTTTGACACTAAAGAGTTGATGATTATAACTTCTAATAGTGTTGAACGTTGCAGTTGTTTCAACATTTTCAAA
>JAQYXR010000928.1:0-49544 GCA_030545055.2 Neoaliturus tenellus
AATTGACAAAAGAAAATTATCAAAAATACTTGGTTGCATAGATGAGATCATACGATGCCGCACAGTTTTGGCACTATCGTGGAAGACATCGAAGACATCGCCCAAGGTGTTGCTCAACCTCATCATCCTGGCCAGGGGGTTGTTGAAATCGTAGTTTCTTGAGTACTGTCTTCTAAGGAATAGTTCTCTTGACCGAGTTCTAGTAGGTGTGCGGAAATCCACTTGTGATAACAGTTCAGGGCAGTCGATCAAGCCATTTACAAGTTTGTACATAAACATGATATCGTTGGCACAGCGTCTAGCCTGAAGATCGGAAGGAACAACTCAGCCTGCATTCCTGTGACTGGAAACTTCTCTGTACTGAACCCCTGCCGCACTCCAACAAGTCTCAGGAACTTTCTTAGATAGCTTCAAGGTCATTTGAGGACCCAATTGATATGGAGACCAAACCGGGCTAGCGTACTCCAAGAGCTGGCGAATGAATGAGCAATATAGTGTTCTCAGTGCAGCACTACTGTTCAGTCCACGAGTTGATCTGGAGAGAAACCCTAAAAGCCGGTTCGCTCTCTTACACAGGTCCTCGATATGTCTATCGAAGGATAGATCCGATGAGAAAGTGACACCGAGGTCTTTAATTGCGTTCACTCTCCGAAGAGACTCATATTTCATACTGTAATTGAAATACAATGGGATTTTTCCTTCAAGTAAATGCCATTACTGAACATTTGGATAGATTGAGCGACATGTTATTGAGTTCACACAATTCAAGACATGCATCAAGATCAATTGTAGACGGGCAGAATCCTCTTCGCTGGATACAGGAGCAAATATTTTAATGTCGTCAGCAAAGAGTAAGGTCTCCACTTGCAGGGCTGACACGATATCATTGATACAAATGACAAACAAGAAAGGACCCAAAAGGGAACCCTGTGGATCGCCCGAGGTCTGGTGAAATTCATCTGACCAAGAGCAAGGCAATTTCACCTTTAGACATCTGTTGACAAATAGTCCTTCAACCAAGAGAATAATTGTAAGCATGCAATTTGGACATTAATATCGCAAGGTCTACTTGTCGAACGCTTTAGCAAAGTCAATAAATGCCACATCTAGTTGTTTACCGTCCCTTATGGCAGATCATATTTGATCTTCAAAGAGAAGGAGATTGGTAACTGTTGAAAGAGAGGAAATGAAACCGTGTTGATGAGGACTGAGCAAGGGCTTGAAGAATGGTATAAGTCTTGAAAGAACCAGCCTTTCGAACAATTTACCAACTGATGACAATATAGTTATTTTGATAGTTTTTAACTTCAGAAGCATTTCCACTTTTGTGAATTGGAACGATATGCCCGACTTTGAGGACACTCGGTAAATCCCTTGTTGCAAAGATGAGTTTAATAGGTGTGTCAGTGGTTTGGCAAGTAAGTTTCTGCAGTGGTTGAGGACAGATGGGGGTATACTGTCAGGGTCCAGCACCCTTACTAACATCCATTTGTCTGAGAGTCCTCTAACACTTCACGTGAAGAGAAAGAAATGGATGACAAGGCGAAATTATTAACAGAAGTGAATGGAAAAGGGACCGTTACAGGATTCGAAAATACGGACGAAAAGAATTCAGAGTACATATTGGCCATCTCTTGAGAATCACCTGATGACCTTCCATTGAAGGTAATGAGAGATGGAAAACTTGGCGCAGAACTAGAAGAGCGAACGAAACTCCAAAAACATTTGGGGTTGGTTGGAATAGAATTCTCAACATGCTGGATGTAATCTGCATAACAAGTACGGCCGAGTTCCTTGCATGCATTCCGAAGTTCACTGAAATGGAAGTAGTCAGCAGGCTCCAGGGTATTCTTGTACCTTTTATGTGCTTTCTTCTTCAGGATGACCAGGTTGATGAGTTCCTTTGAGAACAATTTTGGGAAGGGCGGTGTTCCAATTTGTTTTAAAGGGCTGCATCATTATACAGATATCTCCAAGAAGGGTTATAAATGTTCCAAATTTTTCTTGAATGTCACCATCCTCATAAACAAATCCAAGATGAGACCTTGAAATCAATTCCAAAACTTTAGCAAGATTGCACTTGTGAAGATTTGGACAGGTGAAGTACTTTGTAAATTTGGTTCCACTGTACAACATGGAAAGAGAAGGAGATTGGAGGGTGATGAGGATCAACATGAACTAAATTGTCCTCGCCTGACTCACTCGAACTGTGCCGTCACTGCTGAACACAAGATCCAAAGTAACATCTCTGTAGTTCCTTACGTGATTCACTTGCTCTAATGAATGCATTTCAGAAAGATTTTGAAGGAGCTCCCTCTTTGCCTTGTCCCCGGCTGAAGCATCATAAAGGTCGTATGAAGGAACATTAAAGTCACCAACCAGAAACAACGAGGAAAAAGAAGAAGTAGCTGACACTTCAACTACAGAGTCACAGTAATCCTCGTATAGAGACGTTTGCTGGCCAGGGGGGGATATAAACACAGTTAAGTAAAGTCTTATAACTTGGTAAGTAGATAAAAATACTTTCCAGATGGGTTTCATGATCAATCACATAGGATTTTATGTCCTTCTTGACTGCTGCAAAGACGCCACCACCACAGCATTTATCACTGGAAACACTACTCCTGTCATTTCGATATATTACATAGTTGTCTGAAGATTGAAGTTCGGAGTTGGAGATCTCTGAAGACAGATTCGTTTCGCAAGGCAACAGAACATCATATACATTACAGGCTAATGAGTTTTTGAGATCTAAAAGTTTCGTTCGCAGACCATTAACGTTCTGAAAATATATCTTCAAAATCTTAGTTAAAGCTTTGACTCATTTGTAGATTTCTAATAAAAAAACATTGCCCTTCATGTTGCCCCTTCAACCCTTCAGTTACCCCATGATCTCAGCAGAACCCTTTGAATAATGTTTATCGAAGCCAGGGTATTACAATGTTATGTGTTATGTTATCTGTGTTTACTGTGAGTGCAATATTCTTTGTCATGTCTTCAATATGATCATAAATTTATTCGGAAAATGAATTATTACTTTGGACTGGCCGTGGCAGAAAGCAATAATAAAATATAACAAAGAATGTCGTACGGAATTAACAAGAAAAAAATTTTCAGTATAATATGAACTGTTACAAAGTAATGAAGGAACATTTGGATTCTAAGCTCTCTTATTGCAAGGGGAGATTCTAGAAATTCAGTTTAATGTTAAAATGGACCTACAATCTCAGGCCTAATGAACAACGACAATCCGTATAATTGCCACGTGTTGTTTCCTCTGATATAATTTTCTTATTCGCAGTCTCCCTAACAGCCCAAAGTGAGTTAAAATTAAGAAGTTTCTTCTTGGGAATAAGAAAATATGAGATAATAATAAAAGAAATTATGAAAAACTCATATTTAATGTTATTTTCTTTTTTTAGAATCATTGCGATATTCAACAACATGTGCAAAATAATTATTACGAAAGTTTAAAAACCGACAATAACTAAAATTGGGTAAAGGGATGAAAATGTCCTTATGCGATTGCTTTTGAATGAACCTAAACATAACAACACCAATTTTTGTGGTACATCCTTCAGTGAAGTCGAAAACGAATAATGTATTACCTATAGTGTGGTTCCTCATATTAATATAATAGGAATAAAATTTAGTTTGTTGGAATACGTTTTAAAACAAAATATTTATTTTCAAATACTTTAACACACTATTCCGAATTTTTATAAACACCCTGTTATATTGTTTCGGAAAGGTAGAGCTCCTCCAAAAAACTTAGAAGAGTTCTTCTTAAATTGGATGCATTGTAGTGGAATCAGTATACTCTTCTCACATATGCGTAACAACCCTTCCACAAATACCAGTTTCCTGTTGCTTAAGCATCAGACAACGTAGTTCTTCTACTCTCATTTTATACTGTATAAAAACATTTGTAGTGTAACACACGCGGTAATATAATGTTTTACCTAACACAGGTATTACTGTATATGTCATTCACAGTCTTGCGACATTTCAAATTTAATTTATTAACATTGTTGAAAAAAGCGCATTAAAACACGTTGGCATTAGTGTACTTTAAAAAAATAAATAAAATAAAATAAAATAAAAAAAACACAGTTTAATGAACTTGTAGTTTGGTTAAGAGAGTTTTGAGTGTATTTTTGTCAAGAATATTAGAGAAATAAAATCTGAATATTTAAGTTTTCGTTCTTTGGTTTTCCCGGTTAAAAAGTTATTAATTATGACGCGAAAAAAATATGGAAGCCATGTCGAAAGTCAAAAACAAGTTTTGAAAACAATTTTGCGAGTCGTTAGTTCCAGCTGGGACAAAAAGAAACAGAAAATGTCGGTTAGATTATCTGTTCTGTTGTTCACTCCGAATAAGACGTTTTAAGTTACATTTTATGGCAAATACATGCCCACTTCTTCCTGTACTATTTTAAAACATATAGATAAATAAAACGCACTTAGTGTTATGCTTGATTTAGGATATAGTAGACAACAAATCAGAAAAATAATAATTCTATAAAATAATGCGGCAGATGTATTAAAATAAGAATGCATTTTTAAAGAATAATTGATAAACTCTTTTCACATAAAAAAAAAATTGTTAGAAAACTCAAGATATTCATTAAATAGGTCAGATGGAGTTAAACCAAACCCTGTCCTTAACAAACAACAAGACTGAGTAATTACCAAAGCTATTCTTTCAAACTTCTTCTTGAATTCTTGTTATTTTCCTACTTTTCCTCAGCTTGTGTGCATCGTAGGAGAAATCAGAGGATACCGTTAGAAAGATGTCTTGTAGAGGAGCAGAATCACATAATTCGCAACGGTCCTCAGGGCTACACTCCAACCCAACAGGCTTTGAAAGTTTCACTGAGGGACTGCATCATTAGACAGCTGTTTAATAACAAGTGCTAGAAAAACAGGAAGAACAGATGTTTAATTTGTAAAATATTAACTTATTCGCTACGATCACTCGCCGTCACGCTCACTCTATTTATATAAAAAAAAAAGTCGGAATACGTTAAAAGTGGAATTTTTCGTTTATTTTTTTCCTACCATCAAATAAAGAAATAATAAAATAGATTTTAAGATTTTTTTTATTTAATGGACAAAAAATAGGTATATCTTTATAAATAAAAATGAACTGAATGAAAATATATTACTGTATATGGAAGCAGAATTTTTGTATTGAAACATATCGTTACATTTAGAAATATTAAGATCTTTAAACAGCTGTTTTCATTTCAAGTATTGAGGAAAGATTGGTAATAAAACACTACAGAACATTATAGAGTTACGGCGAGTGAGCGCAGCGAACGAGCTAAACCAGGTGAGTAGTGGGAAATTGAGAGACCTGGGACAGTTCAATGACCCCTGAGGAATGTGCTGAGTCATGATGACGTCATCACCGATGACGTCATCGATGACGTCATCGATTGCGTCATCGATGACGTCATCATGACTCAGCACATTCCTCAGGGGTCATTGAACTGTCCCAGGTCTCTCAATTTCCCACTACTGTGTTGATATTTGGTGTTTGTTCTTTAGGTCCAAAGTAGCTAGAATTAAGTAATTTTTCTCATGCCGATTTTTCTTAGAGCCTCTGCCTAAAAACTCCTTTACAATTTAGAATAAATTCACAGATGTTGGATATAGATAGTTCATCAAACAAAATGTAAGAAAAATCAACATTTAATAAATAAATCAATATTTAATTACAACTCCCCTGTCTTGTATGAGCTATGCAGCTCTCACTGCGGCTTTTCTTTTTTCTAGTAATGTATGAGTTAGTACGCCAAAGTAAATAAGTTAACACTATTACTATTTATAACGGACTAAATCCTCTTAACTTAAATTCCCATGGCATTACTGAATTTAAACAAACATATCACAAATTAAGAAAATCTACATCTTTGTTGGTGTGGCCCATTTTGGTTGGCTTGATGTAGCATTCATATCTTGGTTAAAAATTCTCCTTATACAAACCACTTTTGCAATAAGCTTAGTATCTATACTGGAGGTAAAAAACTTTTAAACCTCGTCTTTTCAAAACAGGTGATTTAATATGCGTAGCATTCTGCATTGAATTTGTTATAGTATCACAGTAAACAGGTTATGAAATTTTACACCAACAATCAATTATCCCTTTTCATAGTACACAGCAGTTTGAAACCCCATGCGCAAACATTAGTGTTCTATTTTAATTTTTATTAACTTTCGTTGTTGTTTTAATAACAATCTGACAACCCATAAGAATCACGTCAAAATTTCAATTCCAAACCTGTTTTTGTACAGGAAAATGAATTTTCTGGGGGCAAAGATAAGAAACTTATTTTTGTGCCCAAATTAACATAAATACAAAGTTGAAGCAAATCTACCGCTTGAGGAAAACGTAAAACACAAAATTTGTTCCATACATTTACAATTCTTGTATAAAGTATGGAATGTGTTGATATTTCAGTACCAGTAGTTCATTACTTCTATTAAGCTAGTTTTTATAACATGTGTTTGTTTGTTTTACTATCAACAGCTGTTTTATTTTGCAATTCAATAAAAATTGTTCCCCATGTTAATCTTATGGACAAAAAAAAACTAACTTTAGGGCTTCCGTTGGATTTAGAATTAAAATATCAAAAATCTAAAACCTTTATGCAAAACTACAAACTGAGACCATTATTTGACACCTTAAACGTTAAAATCGGTCCAGAAATAACGGAGGAGTTTTGTTCACAAAAAACAGCCCTCACGTATTAATATAAGAGATAGATTTGAATGCAATACTATTTTTTTTTTTTTTTTTTTTGTATATTTAAAATTCCTACATTCCAATCCTCATGGAATTCGTTCGTCATATTAACTTTATAGCAGGTTTAAAATTGTTACCCTTACAATAGTCGTTTATTTACATTTATAATAGGCCCTACATTTATATTTGTAAAGTTCATTATTTTTACGATTCTTGTTGTCCACGTTTATCGTGATTCTTTATTGAAAACGTGATTCCATGATAGGGTGTTGAACAATCGAAAAGAACCAAACTAACTGAAGTTGCTAGTAGATCATTATTATTTCATTGTCGATGTATGTGCTTAGTTTAGGCATTTTGTATTTATTTATCAAAAGTGAAAATTTAAATTTATATTCATACAAAACATCCATAGTCTGATACAACAACCCAAACCTATGCTGACCTGTGGTTCACATCACGCGCAAAGCCGGATCTTGTCGAACGTTGATCCCTTCTTCCACAGTCACAATTCTTTCAGATCCTCTCGTCAAATGATTCAGTTAGCTAATGTGAACCATTTCATTTAATATTTCATGATAAATTGAAGTTCATTTTTTTCATGGTAATATGGCTTTGGGCCAATTGATTCTATTTCATAAACTATTTTTATTTTTATTAAGTTGGATTGAAAGGATTCGAGCCCTACACTCGGACCTTATTTCAATTGCTTCTGATATAAATTTAACCAATAAAAAAAGAAAACAAGAAAAACACACTCACTAAGACACACGAAAAGCGCGAATTATTAGCACCGTGCGTTAGGTGCGTTATTTTGATTTAAAATAACGTTATAATCATATAAAAATATCTGGAAGTGATAACTACAAGCTTTGACCAAACAAAGATTTAAGGAAAAAATACCTAGGATGAAATTTATCTAGAAGGCCTGTTTAAAAGTCGCCTGGTATTTCAACACATGCGATACCTTTCTGAACAAATTTATAACAAAGGCTAATGACGACTTATTGTAAAGTTATTTTTACCCATTATCTGATAATTTTCACCTTAAATATATAATTGTTCGATTATAACATTTTTAAACTTATCATTAAAAAAAATTTCATTAAAGATAACTAACTTCTTGGTCTATCAATCATAAGGCTAAATTAATCATATTTCAACCTCAATGTATTTGGTTATTAACTACCAAATAGGTATTAAATGCATCATGATTATACTCTCCTAAAAATCAAAGCTTCATTGTAATTCACTTTTAGAATACCAATTTACTTACATATCCAAAACCTTACTCGTATAACGAATCCGTAGCCTTGTGGGCAAATACATAATCAGCCGTCATCCCTCCATTATAGAGGGAGGACACTGGGGAATGTGAGGGGATGGGGATCATGTCGGGCGGGTGGAGAGGGGAGGAGTGACTCACGGGGCTTGTCGAACTCATCGCCGTTGTATCATGGAGCCACGTTGGTGATATGTGCTGGCTGCTGAAAATGGTTGTTCTTAGTACCATAAAAATATTAAAATATCATTGATCGAAAATTTATTGTAATATACAATATTACTAAATCTTGTTAAAATAGGAAATGTAGGGAATCGAGATGATAGGTGCAATATATTATTTTAACCTTTACCGTAAATCGATGCTTTTTGAAAGGAGTAATATATAGTAGTTTTTTGCAATGATTATTTTTTTAAAGCCTTAAAGCCACGAGAAACTTCTCACTGTAATTATATAGGCTATGTTCGGGCATTCATCCAAAAACAACATGGGACAAAAAATTTATTAATCTACTCTATATGTAGTTTAACCTCGTTGGTCACACTCCTCTTGAGGGTAGGTAAAAAAATAAACTAAATCATGAATCTTATTGAACATCACCTGATGAGCGAATTGAATAATTTATTTTCAATTATTACTTTCGTCAAATGCCGAGCTCTCATTGGTCTAGAACCTGTATTTAAATGTAAAACCTGTACGTTTAAGACCTTATTCAACACCAAGCTTAAATTTGTTTTCACAAAGTACATCTTCATATTTTTATTTGTAATATCATTTATTGGTGTGTATTGAAAAGGTTGTGGGTAGAGTATATTAAAAAGTTTTAATAGAAACCAACAGAGAAATATGCATTATATACAGTATTGAATTTCCAACCTGGTTTGATAATGACTACAATGGATATATCAAAAATATTAATAAAGGGAGGGAACTACAAGTAACAAATATTCCTCACTCAATACCAATAAAAACGAAGAATTTGAAAATTTCATATCAGCTGTTCTAAATGAGTTAAATCTATTTGAACTATTTCGTAAAAAATATTAAAACTAAATTTTTTTAGTTTATCGAATTACAGTAATATGAATTTTACCAGTTCAGTGTTAATTAATCACATTTTTTCATTATGGTTATTATTCAAATTAAACATCGAATACACACATATTCGATACTTTAGTCTTATAATATCTCAACTGGTTGGATGGGCTGATATTTTTTCAACTAAATATCCACAAAAAGCTACAACCATTCGAAGGGACCGAAAAGGATTTGACATGGAAAGGTATATTATAGTCTAGGTGTCTCAAATTCCGGGTTTTACATAAAATGGTGGCAAAATTGACGACCTGAAAAAACATATTTGACAGTGTCTAACTTACAAATGAGTATAATTAACCTATAGGTTACTCTAAAAAAATATCAACTTAACTCCTTTTGCATCTTTCGAATCTCAAGGTGTAAAACATAAAATAAAATTTTTAATTGTACATGTAACATTTATTAAATTAATAAACGAAGAAGACCTATTTTGTAATTTTAATTTTAAAAGAAACTTCTTTCGATATACTTACTTGTAGTAAAAAATATTTCTGAAAAGATTATAAATTTAATGTTCTTTTACACATTTCTCGCGTAAGAACTTGCCTGTGACGTAAAGTATTCGTGGGATTAGATATTATTAAACATTATAGCATTTTGAGGTCACCGAAGACTGTTTTAATCTCCGAGTTGCAAAAGGTTGTGTAAAGAAAACTTAAATGGGTTCTTTGTTGCTTGATCTTAATTGTCTCTATTGATACAAAAAGTTACTTATCTCAGTTCACCAGTAAAGGTGATTGTCTATGTTGTTTGAGGTAAGCGTTATCTTATTAATTTTTCAATTGTATACTCATTATATTTTACATCTAGATGAGTAATTTCTTCGTATACATATATAAATCTGTTTCCTTTGAAACCAATAATGCAATTACTTCCTATATTTTTCAAATACTTACTGTGAGAAAAACATCATCCACAAGAGGTTTTTGTGCCCAGCTGAACTAAATTGTTATTGTGCTTTATTATTTTATACAGCGCCCCTAAACACATTTCTCCTATAAAAACAAGTTATAGCCAAATTTGAATATCCCCCCTAAAATATTGGTATACGAGTATGTTTGCTGAAATTACTTTCAACCAATGAAATGCTTTACTCATTGTATACTAAAATATTAAGCGTAGTTCATAACAAAATAATCCGACGAACGGTGCATTAGTATATTTAGTGTCAAAGGACTGTTTGATAAAATCTAATCATGCAATATGCGAGAGTGGCAAAATACGTTTGTGACGTCACAAAAGCGTAACTCGTCCTGGACATTAGAGTGCTTAGATAGAGCAGAATTATAATCATGGTTTAAAATGTGGGTCTCTGACTCTGCAGAAAAAACACAGTCAAACACGGTCAGAATTACCGCTACCAAAATGACCATAATATACTATCAATAATGATTAAATTTGTTTTGTTTTCATAACCTTACTGTCATTATATAACGTCTTAAAAACATTCGGTGTGGTAAAATAGTAACTACCTTTTTGGGTCTGTAGGGCTGATGAGTTCAGATCAGGTATTTCGTTTGAATACAGTTTAGCTACTCAAAATGCACAAAAGAAACAAGCAACTATCCAAGAGCTATACGTAGATCATAAACGGATCGCCTAATTTCTTTTTTTGTAAGAAGCAGAAGAAATAAAAATTTGAACTACTATCGTTAGTTTAAAGTTTAATTTAAATGTAATTAATATAGCTACAAAACAATATATTAATCTTTTTTAAGGTTTGATTTTAAATAAAACATTTCGTTTGAGGCTCCGAAGGTCCAGGGCGTTTTTTATAAGCCACATTAGATGTAAACGTGAGGGTGCTATCCAGGGGGGGAGGGGGGAGGTCCCAGGGACTGTTGAGTTTATTGCACCCTCACAATCGCCCTGATACATCTTAGGTGCGTATACGTAACGCGTGCCTCGAATGTGTAAGGGAACCACGAGAACAACCGACATATCTAACACAACTTTAGAACACCACTGAATATTATTTAGGCTTATTTAGGATATTAACATATTCGGCATAGTTTTTCTTGTGATTTTTTTAACTATTGAAGCCTTTCGACCTGGAATGTATGTTATAATATCAATACGAATGTGGACTTTTGAATTGGTGAAAAAAGCACAAGACAAATTTTTTGTAGGCCTAGTTAAAGATTAGTAGTTTGATTATAAGAAAATGTATTTTTTTAATTCAATTGTTTTAGTTAACTTGTAATTTTAATTTAACATTAATTATATTTATTCATAGCACAGGGTTAGGAGAGCTCTCAAGAGATTTTTTTACTATCAAAAAGTCATACTCAATTTTTGTAGTATCAAACAACAAGTTTTGGTCTAACAAATATAAAAAAAATACTAAAGCTAAATCCAGGTAGTGTTTCTTTGTTATTGTACTGTTATTAATATACTAATGATATCTGTAATTATTACTAGTTTTAATACAATGCATGCAGGATTCTCCAGTAAAATTATGAAACATTATCTCAAATTTTATGTGGATAACTTGTCAATTATTTTCATAAATACTGCATTCGTGAAATAAATTAGCATTTCTATTTTTACCTTAAAACTTGTGAACGTTATCCTTAAAATTATGATATTTTTATTGATTTATTACTAGTTTGACAGACAAAGTCTCCCAAAACCGGCCCTATGAAAAAGAGTAATTTTTCATCTAAGTTTTATCTTAAGTCTGTGATTCTTAAAGTAGACTGCTACTGAAATGATAACCGTGGCCGTATCATAGAAAGAGTTCTAATTGTATTAGTAGTTAAATAATCTGTTGAAATATTATTAATGCTTTAAACCATTTCAATATTTAACTTTTCACATTAAACGACGACATCGAATCTCGCTTGTACCTTCAACAACAGACAACAAAGTCAGGTTTCAGCTTACTCGTGATGGGTTTCTCTTTGTTTAGAACATGTTTGTCCTCGAGCCAAATCAAACACGTGTGAATCAGAGTTGTTTTACAAACATACCTCTAATTAACTAGACATCCAATCTCTTGTTATTTAGGGTGTAACCTATCAATGACAGTTGTTTTCCTTCACACCTCTACAATTAATCATTCTGTTTGTATTTATGCATAAAAAATTAATAATCATCATACTGATAGAGTATATTTCTCCTATATGAAAATTGTAGACCAATATAAGGTTTGTAAAAAAACAAAAACCACTGCACTCGAAGGAGAATCAATTTTAGACAAGAAAAAAGCAATTTAATAATTGTTTTAAAGTTAAAAACTCTAATTATTTATTTACATTATTCATTGAGAACAGTAAATATGTGTCACTAAAACTAATACAGTAAAAAAGATAGGAAACAGGAAAGTCTGTACTTTTAAAAGATACAAATAACTATAAATAAAATAACTAGATAGAAAATTTGAAACATTTTTAACAACGATGTTTATTACAACTCTCTCAGTGATATGTTGAATTTTCCTCTCAACACATTTACATGGATATTTTGTCTATTAAAATTTCAGCATATATCTTATTTGTCAAAATATGGTAAGGACCGAATTTTGTGAGGATCGTCACTTCTCCCAAAAAAGTGCACGATTTATTCGATTATCCATATTTAAATTTGTAATAATAGGTTTGTAATTAGTATATTTTGTACCGATTTTCTTATTTGAAATGAGTGCGGAGATATATGCCTTTATAACGCGAGCAGACTATTATAACTTTATATGATGTCTCGTGGGATTGGGGGATGATACTGCTCCTCTAATGTATGTTTATTTGAGTTTAATAATGCAGGGAGGGTGAAATAGGGGAGGACTAATAGATAATTATTCCACGCTGAAATGTTGTGGGTAATGTATAATAGCCAACTCGAATGTAGTGCATTAAAGTGCGAATGAAGTTTAAATTTAATTATGTATTACGAAAACTCATGTGAAAATATTTAGGTTTATATAATTGTCCTATTACTAAAGAAGATATTATGATATACATTTGGTTACTAATAATATTTTAACCTGTAACGCTAAAAAAATATTATTTTTATTTTATTTTATTTGTTGACTAGTTTTATATCATCCACCCCATTGCTGGTCTTCTAATATTTAGCCTGGCCGTTTGAACTTTCTTTTGAAGAAGAATTTAGCTTTATTTTAGTTTGAAGTATCTCAATAAAAGCTAGTTCAAAAAGTATTCTAGTAGTTTAGAGTAATATAGAAGGAATTAATTACGTCTTAAACAATTAAACAAATTATCCCTAATGTTGGCAGTGATTTCTTAAATCTATTCCTAATTTTAAGATTCTCGCCACTTTAATGGATTGCACAAAATTTTATTAGGAAAAACATTCTAAATTTTTAATTGCTCTCACTCTTATGACAATAATCTCTAAGGAATAGTTCAACTTTGATTAAAATAATGTATACTGTATTTTAATTGGCCTTAAGAGACTTTAACCCAGGTTAGAAAGAAGTGACAAGAATCATTGACAGTTACTGAATATTAGTTACCCCAAGCCCAGAATCCCGCCAGTATTTGAAATTCCAATTCCCTCATTTTAAAGTTCAATCCCTAAATTTACGGAATTGTTTACTTGTAACTGCTACAAAGGGATGTTTCTAGAATATGTTTCTTTGAATGTTATTTGAAAAAAATACAAGGATAAAAACCTCTGTTAATAACGTAGTGTTTCAGTTGCTATACTACATGTTACTGCAATTTAATTTTTAATGCCTTCCACAACTAAAATTGAAATGTGTTAAGTCTTTGATTGTTTGTTATTTCCGGAAGAGTTACAGCCAAAGTGATTAGTCTGATAGATTTATATTATTTTATTATTACAGTACTAATTTAGGTTACAATTTCCAACCTAATTACTAATTTTGAGATGGTAGCCATCGCAATAATGACACAAATAATCACAATTTCTAAGTATAATTGTAATAATTCCGATGGCAGATTTGATGGTTTTATTATAATAAAACTACTAGTTAGATTAATAGCAATACATTTGTTATATTTGGTAGTTATTAGTAATGTTAAAAAACAATATTCCGTTTAAATAGTTAGGTAGGTTGATTTAAACGTTTAAGTTTATACATTCCCTCAAAACATGAGTCAAACAATAATGAATATGTAGGTCTATCTATTTTTATAGTCTATGATGACTTTTCACAAAAATTGTAAACTCTATTCCCGATAAGAACTAAAATGAAGTTAATTTTCGTAAATTTGGAATAATTATTAATGTTTTAATTGAAAGAAATTTATATTTACCTTAATATTAGTGTTAAATTTTAGTGAATGCAAAACTGAACTATTTTACATTAAAATGGGTCCAAAATTATTTTATTTATATCTTGTTTCTTTAATTTTGTCTGATTATTAACTATTTTGTTCACAATAATATCATGAATTGACTTATAAAATCCCGAATTATATATTTAAAGCTATCCGTGATTGATTTCAAACTCGCAACAACAATTAGGCCTAATCACAAAGAATTCAGTAATTTTTTAATCTTTATAGTTTTTAAATTATTAATTATAATAACCAGAAACAACTACCGGTGCTTTAAATTTAAAACAGTAAGGTTTAGAAACTCTTAGGATTATGAAAGTTTTAATGTCTCGGAAGGCTGAAGATTGCTTTAATCTCAGATACGCAGGGGAAAATCCAAACAAAATGTAAATTTGATCTTTGGCAATCCATAACACCTTGCTAACAAAGAATAAGATACATTTTAGAATTAAATCAATTTTTTGCAGCTTTCAAGAAAACCGAAAAGTTTTTAATATACCCATATGTCGAAAACATTTTTTGTTTAAAACTTTGTTGGGGTTATTTTATTTAAGTCGCTCAATTTTCTTCATGTTTATAGATTTCACATCTCTTAAGTGTAATAAGTACTGTGGATATAATAATCTAACGAAACCTCATGCGTTAGAATCTTCATTAGTAATTGAAATTTCCATTGTAAATTAAATCCTCTATAAGCAAAACAAAAAGGAAAGTGTAAATATACTATTGAAACCTGGTCATCCAATAGATGAGTGTGGTAGGTATAAATGAAAAATATAGGGATTATTTTTCTCCACCAGTTAAACCTAACATCCCTGACCACTATTCCTGCAATTACAGCTCAATTTTGATGCGAGAACTGTCTGAAGAGTCTGCCAGTTGTTCCTCTTACTTGAGGACAACAGCGACTATAATATAGCAGGACTGCGGAGAACATAAGTAGTGTCAAATTGTTGGTGCTGGCTCAGTTCAAGGTCACCTGAGGGATGACGTCATCGAGGTCAATGACCTCACCGATGACGTCATCGATGACGTCATCGATTGCGTCATCGATGACGTCATCACCAATGACGTCATTTCTATGACGTCACACCCATGACGTCACAGAAATGACGTGCTGATGACGTCATCACCCCTTACGTCATCAAAATGACGTCACCGACGCCACTGAGGTCAAGGTCACGCCGAAACTTAAAATTTTTTGGCACTTTTGCCGTTTCTCGCACTACGCTCCGAGTTTCAGTCAGAGTCCCCGTGACCTTGACCACTTGGAGCGAATTTTCGACGAGAAACGGCAAAAGTGCCAAGTTAAACTCGAGTTTCTGACATGACCCTGCCTAAATGGGCAATCGGTTATCCCTCAGGTGACCTTGAACCAGCACAACACCAACAATTTGATATTACTGTGACCTTGAAAACCTAACAATGGAGCGCCGACACCGATGCGCACCCCACGACAGCCACCGAGTGACTGACTATCAGGCTCTGTGTACTCTAGGTATATGGGGAAGTGGAGGGGGAAATCTCAAGGTCATCCAAATTGAGTTTTAAAAAAGTTGAAGAGTAGAAAGACTACTCTTGTGCTTCCTGGGCGACCTCATCAATTTCCAACGGATCTGTAAACCAATCCGATCTGTAGCGGCAGGAGTCTAGAAAACAGGTGCACCACCCATCAGGTTGTCCGTAGCACTTCCGACAATTGGTAAGATTGGAGAAGTGAAATTTAATACACCGCTGCGGACAACAAGTATAAAAGTATTTGGATTTGTAGATTTTGAAAGTTTGTAGTACCGGTGGTGGCAGCTGTTGGTTCTTGCATCTACACCTGCAACATCCGAAGCATTCACATTGCCGGCAGGCCAGCCCATCCACTTGCCACTTTGGTAAGAGGAAACACTTATCCTCACAGCAATAGGTTGTCCCCGTCTCTTCCTCCCAACGCTTCTTTGCACAATATGTGACGCCTTGTATCTCCAAACACCTATGCTCGCAACATGAGATGCGCTTACTTTCCATAGCTGATGTTGCTTTGACGAGGGAGCACGATGAAGTGATGCTGTGGTCAGTGGGAATGGGGTTTATATAAACTAAGGTGGGTGGAGGGGGAAAGGTCAAGGTCATCCAAATGGAGTTTTAAAAAAAGAAAAGAGTAGAAAGACTACTCTTGTGTATCTATAGCGATTTCATTGATAGTGAGTGCTTCTGTATGCCAAGTTGATCTGTACTGACAGGCTCCTAAATAATGTTTGCAAAAACCTGCAAAATGATTGTTGCACAATTTGCAGCCAGTTAGCTGTTTTAATGTGAATTCAATGCAACGTTCAGGGCAACAAGTGTACTTATGCCCTCTCATCTGGTACACATGGAATGTCTTCAACTCCGGTTTCGGCTTCTTCCAAGACTTGCACTTACACATGCATTGACCAAAAGCTTCACATTTTCTACACGCCAGACCATCCGCAACATCAATGTCATTCGGCCATGAAAAACATTTCCGTTCGCAACAGTAGTTGAGTTGACTCTCCATGTTGCTGTGGTGAAGGTGCGCGATGAAATGATGCTGCAGTCATTGAGAGTGCACCTTAAATAAACTCAGTGGAGGGGGAAAGGTCAAGGCCATCCAAACGGAGTTTTAAAAAGATAACTAGTCGTCCTCCTCCTCCTCATCCGTTGTACTTAGAGAGCTGTCAGACGAAGAGCCCCGTGCAGGTGCTCCCCAGATGAAAAACAAATCAATTTTAAAACGAAGACCAGGATCTTGCATCATCAATTCCTTTAATTTGTCACATACTAAGTCGACCTTGTGTAAGGTGTCAACAACAAGCTTCCAATTCGTTGGTTCAATATAACTTGTAGTAGAGTCTGCCTCGCTGATAACCACATCCTCCGGCCGTATTGGAGTGTAAAGATGTGTAAAGTTCTTTGGCTGTAGCTGAGGTTCAGGCTGGCTGGAAGTGGAAGGTTGAGTGTGGACCCCTGTCGCATCGAAATCCATAGTCATTCTACATTCAATGTTGGGGTTTTCGTTTAATACATACACCAATTTCTCATGCAACATATCCACTTCTGCCGAGTCTTGCAGATGAACATTCCAGGAAAATGGCCATTCTTCATCCGTAGTGGAGTCAACTCGAGAAAGAGTGCTGTCCGCCATGATAGCTAAGCAAGGAATGATGTGAGCTACAGACTGTGGTAACAGTATTGAAAAGTAGAGGGGGTAAACCAAAAGTACGTGGAGGGGGTATTTTCAAGGTCATTTAATTTGGGTTTTAAAAAAAGGAAATAGTGGAGGGGGAATTCTCAAGGTCATCCAATTTAGGTTTTAAAAAAAAGGAATGAAGCTTACTCCTCTTCAGCCTCGTTGTCCCCTGCATCTTCATCAGCCTCATCTTCATCGACGTCAGACTCGCCGTAAGGATAGATCGGGGACATGGGCGAATATTGTGGAGATTGTTGACCGTTGTTGTCGTCCCCTTGCATTCTAACTTGGGACCAATCATAATTTAAATTCATTTGTATTATGATCCCAGGGTTGTCCCGCAGTATTTCCTTCATACGTTCGCAAATTGACTCCAAATAGTGTACACTATCGATCGACAGTGTCCAACCCGTACTTGTACCGACATCAGTAGTGGAGTCAGCTTGGCTGATGGTGTTGTTGTCTGCCATGGTTGCTTGTCGGACAAGGAATGACGGTTGATGTGATGCTCATGCAGGAACATGGTGAAGTGGTGGGGGGTGTGGTGGAGTAGTGGGGGAATTTTCAAGGTCATCCAAACGGAGTTTTAAAAAAAAGGAAAACTTACAAAGTAACATTGAAACTTTCCAATTGATGGTGGCGAGCGTTTTCTTCTGCAACCTTGCCGACACATGTGACTATGCCGTACAGTATGAAAAGTACAACCATAATAAGGCCGAACAATAAAAGATAGCCGTTGACTATCATGATATTTTCTGAGTGGATCTGTTTTCTTCTTATCGCCCTCTCCTGCATCCTCTTCTCCAACTCGTGGACGAAGTCACAACATGCGTGAGGACATCTTTCATCTGTTGGTAGGTTTGCCATTGTTGATGTTGTCGGTGTGGCTGTTGAAGATGGAATGAGGTTTCCAATTGCGATGTGCCATGTACACCAATAGTCAAGTGGTGGGGGTAACAAAGCAGTGGAGGGGGAAGTTTCAAGGTCATCCAAATTGTGTTTTAAAAAAACCTATCTTGTTACTGAGCTTATATGTCAGTAACAAGATAGGTGTTTTTGCTCTTTTACTTCTTTAATATAATGAAAAAATATACATATTCTACAATGGTTAGGACAAGAAATACAACTGCTAGTCAGCTGAAGTAGTCCAAGTTGTCTGGCTCGGTCTTCATGGACGCTGGTGAGGAAGCCGTCGAGGAGTGTCCAGGCTCTTCCTTTGACTGCCGGGTGTTCCGTATATTGCAAGCGTAAACTTGCACATTTATACGGTAGCCTCGTGCCACCATCAGCTGCAACTCCTTGTATAAGTCGTTTAGCTCCTGCTGAGTCTTGATGCTCACCTCCTCGTAACTTGCGCAACTAACGTTCAGAGACATCTTGATGTTGCTAGGTTGGCTGCTGGAGTAGAAATGAAGCCGAGGCACAGCGCTTGGAGGTACATGAAAAAGTGGTGGGGGTAATAGTGGTGGGGGTATAGAAAATCCAATTAAACAGTTCTAAACTTTTTCCATCGATACAATGGAATGGAACAAATAGCGCAGGTGTCCTTGTAATTTTCAAATCGAAACAGTGGCGCTAGAAATCCGAATTGTTTTATACCACCATCCTGTACGAATCGCCGAAGGTCTCTGACGGCGGCCTCGCCACAAGGCCTACAAAACTTTTCCCCGTCGTGGAACTTATACCAGGAGTATTCCGAATACCCTGTATTTTCCCTCCTGTAGCGTTTGACATCTTCTTTTATTGTTAGTGGGATATTGTCTTGTAAACATGTTGGGAACAAGTCCTTGTGAGTTATAACTCGTTGTATGCAAAGCTCGTACAAGGTGCTCATCGTTTGCTAGTTGGCAACAGACTGACCGTTTTTCGCATCCAAGCAGGTTTGAATCCTAGTGCGGTAGTGGGGGTAATTACAGTAGTGGGGGTAATTGTGAAATGCAAAGGTCAAAGGTCAAGGTCACCCGCGAAGTTTAAAAAAAAAATGCAACATATCAATACGTGAAGTCTGTCACATATTGATATGTTGCATTTTTTGTTTTTTTTTATTTTTTTTTTGTCTTTTATGATTCGTTTATTTATAAAACATTACAACAACAACATATGTACAACATTAAAACTTAAATCTAACACTGCTGCTTGTCAGCGATGTGGATGGTCAACTCTGTAGAATTGCTACCCGTGCAGCCGTGGGACACCAGGTATAGACACCCGGGTTGAATAGAGCGAAGATCCTCGTTTTGTAGAAGATGGACGAATCTCTTGGGCAGGTACACCTGGAACTTTGGTTCATCCCCCGGAGTAAACGGTGCCTCGCTGAGACTGCAGCAGATGGCCTCCCCAACTGTAGTCTCCATCTTCTTCATAGCATGGATTATGTAGTGCTTCTCGTCTTTTAGTTCCGAGCACTTCTTTACAGGTAATATTGTTGACTTGGAGTGAGCATTGAACTGCTCGACCAAAGTCTGAAGGAACTGGTGAGATGCCATGGTCAGGTTACAGATCGTCTTCTTGCTCGGAGATGTTGTCGTCTCGGAATCTCGAGTAATACTCATGCCAGGTCCCTGTCTGCTCCCCACTTATATACTCTCCGTTACCCCCACCACTCCCCAATTCCCCACTTTGAAGGTAAGAGGCGAGTTTATAGGCATTTTTCAAAGCGCAATGTCTATCTTTATCATGTTCTGGGCTTTTTGTACAAATACATATGGTTTCCAGCATGTATTGATAATTCTTATCCAATTCCACATCATTAACCGGAACATGAGTAAATCCTTCGATCCATCTTTTCTTTTCCAGCCCCTTTGTGTAAATATTGGTAAACTTGTCTGAAAAGTGATGCATAATGTGATACAAGTCCGTGTAACTTGTAAAACCATCATACCAATCGATATGATGGAAGTGTTTTGAAATCCATCTGTTGGTAGTAGCGGCTTTACTAGTTAAAGACGAATAAGAACATGGTGGTTTAAATAAAAACGAATAAGGAACACTTGTATTCATGTCCAAAAACACAAGTTCTTTTATAATGAATCTATCATCATTACCACGAAACGCTTGAAACTCAATAATACCAGGCTTGGACTTTACTTATTGTTCTTCTCCCTTGTCCATTTTGAAGGTCACACGTCTGCTCATTACGAAGTCAGGAGGTCAACTGGTTTCCACACCACGGTAGGTACTACTTTTATACCAGGCCGTACAGTTGTTGGCGCGTTGGTGTATATTTAACGTGGGCACCGTCCCCAATAGGCCTAACCCCACAAAATGTTGGTTATTGTTTTAAAAACTAACCATTGTCATTTAAGTTTCCATCTTTATATTTTCCTTATTTTCATTTTCATCACTAACACTTGATTCTTCTCCTCCATCTTCCTCTTCTTCCTGTTTTACTGATTTCTTATGTAGTTGAGCGTACTTTTCCAATTGTCTCCACATCTGTACTTCATGAGGAACTCTATTAAATATAGAAGTATCCACAGGTCCGTATAATATAGGTGCGTCCGGTTGTTTGTCCAAAGTGTCTTCCAGATAATCTTTAATAATCGAACTTGAAAACACCAGTTGTCTCAAGTATCTTGTTATAGGTTCAGTAGCACAAGTTAAAATGAAAAACTCCTCTCGATTAAGTTGAATTTTGTTATCATGTCTTGTTGTGTCTCTAAACCGTAGCTGATGATCACCACGTTGTTTAATGATATCAATTTCCACATTTGAATCCAAAAGTCCTACTCTTGTCTTTCTTCCAAACATGTTACTACTTAAATAGCATTCTAGTAGATGCAAATGTTTCATAAACGATTCCCAAGCACTGTCCGTAAACAAAATCATTTTGGGTCCATGAGTTAAAATTACAGTAGGGGAATAATCTGTAGATTTCATAACACCGATTAAAACACTTTTATCCAAACTGGAAGAGATTGGGTAAAATATTCGCAAAAATACCTCACTCAATATGTTTGGAAAAATATTATCTTCAATATCCCTTTTTCTCTTTTGTATAGTCTTTCTTCTTTTACCTTTTTCTTCAACATTATTACTGGCGTGAAGTTGTCCGCAAACGTTTTGTTCACCTCCTTCCTAGTGACCTTGAGGATCTAAAAACTCAGATATCTCCTTCTCAATATCTACCACATTTTCAGGTGTACCACTAGGAGAAGCCATATTGAATACGATGCTACCCATACAACAGTAGGCAACAAACTGATGAGGAGCGGTCTGTACGCTCTGCTTTTATACTCGCGGAATGAAACAAAACCGGTTCTTACAATACATTTTTAACAATTCCAGTTAAAGGTGTGTATGTTACGATTTTATCATGTAGAATTAAACAGTATGCAGTTGTATTAGCCGGTATAGCATCGTTGAATTCCATTTCTATTTTTATATCCACACTTGAAGACTTTACTGATTCATTTTGTTTAGAACAATCGATTACAACTATTGGGTAGGCATCGAAATATTTGTCAGGTGGTAATAAAGGTGTATTTGTTTTACCGTAATATGAACTTTGGAATCTCGCGTACATATCGTACAATATACTGTATTTCTTCTTAGTGAATGACACATTTAAATTGTCGTATGGAAAGAATTGTGAATTTAAATAAACTTTAATATTTTTCAAGTCACAATGATCAAATTGTCCTGCATGTTTAGTAATGGCGTCTCTTCTACCTGTTTGTAAACCAAATATAATATACCTGGCTCGTTCTACATAATTCGATGTTTTAACAGTCCAAGTGTGTCGATCCGTAGTAGGTAAACTGGGATGCTCATGAAATTCCCAACTTCTAAATGGAATAACAATATCACGATCGGCTTTTAATTTTCTTAAAAGTAGCATTCTATGCTCGTCAGCCAATTTAACATGTGGAACTCTCCATACAATTTTGTCTAATTTTAATTTCCATTCTAAAGTCGCATCTGTAGTAGCATCTGCAGCTTTAATAATGTCTTTATCGTTAGAAGATCTCAACAAAACTAATTCTTGTTTAACGTTTAATATTATTTTCCTATAATCTTCAGCAAAACCAAGCAGCAAACGTAATGGAATATGAAAATCAAAATATCCATTTGGATTTGGAGTGATCGTGTCAATCGTAGGTAATACCCATCCGGCAGGTTTAAGTAAATTGGTTTCATTGGGTGTTATAGATGTTAATCCTTTTAAAGTTGTCGTAATACCTACTTTTTTAGTGGAATCAACTGTTACACCTGATATTTCATATCTAATTTCATCAAATAGGAAAGCCATAGGATTATTTATAAATGGAACTGTTGTACCAACAGTAGTACCGTCCTTTTTAGTAACTTGTCCTTCAATATACAAGTAACTTTCACATGGTAGTGTGTAAATGTCTTGATTTTGTATGGGAATACGAATTTCATCGTTATTGTTTAATTTCGATGAAGTGTAAGGGTTGTGGGTGTGATATTCTTTTTCCCATAGGGTTTCGTCGAATGTTGGACCCTGCGCTATATCCAGTATATCCATACTCGGTTAATTTTAATCCAATTCTCTCTAAGAAACGAATGTTCTCGCGTGTTAACTCCTCCACAGCTGAAGAGCTACTAATGCGGTTTCCCGTAGGTTGTTCGCTTTTAAATGTTAAACCCATGGTTTTGTATTAAAGTGTCGATTTTAAATGTAATCTAATCGTAATAGGCTCTTCTCTGAAGTCTACCAAGTTACCGTCTTGATCCAATACGCTCAACACGATGTCTGAAATGAAAGTGGTGTTCAACGGTAGATATACCAGGTTTTGTGGCTTTTCAACAATTTTAAATCCAGGTGGTACACTTGGGTAAAAAGTATGTATGATGTGGGTGTTAGCCCCATCCCTGTAAGCACCTTGTATAATGTTACAAGTTATGTCTATACTATTGACTTTTAATATTGTTACTGTTTTCTTACCGGAATGTGTTACATCTGGTTCTAAAACAGGCTCATCGTTGGAAAATCCTAATAAATCACCAATTGAGTTTGGTTGAGTGAAATCTATATAATATTTGGAAGTAATTTCAGCTTTCATTGTATTATTATTACCTTTTAATGTTATATTGTCTTTTCCCATTTTAGTTTGCAAAAATTCATTTATATGATCAATTTCATAAGAACCTGTGGGTAACCTGCACTCTTGTAAGTCTGTAAATTTTCCACTGGCATCCTTTCCCTTATAATAATGCAATACGTTATTTTAAATTTACAATTCCAGTCTCATTTTGCCACATTTTCTTTGGTAAACTGTCTTTCATAAACACACCGCGGAAAAATGGTATTTTTAAACAGGAAATATATTTAAATAATTCAATATTGGTTAATGCTTTATGTGGTATGACCAATTGATTTCTTTCATTTAATATGCACGATAAGGTCTTAGGTAAAGACCTGCCCCGTTTTTTACCATTGACCACACGGTGGGCTTCTTCCTGCCTTTTCTTGTAGATCGTCGTCTTCTTTTTATATTTCCTCCATGTTTTCTTGTGGTTGACCTCCTTTTTACTCTCCTTCTCCTCCTTCTTCCACCTCCTACTGCTGTTTTAGCCTTCATACCTGCTGTTACTGCTAAAGCTGCTGCTTTTTCTGCTATGCTAGCGTCACTTGATTTTACTCGTTGCCAAGCTATGTCCGCAAGCTTTTTGTCAGCTATTGATCTATTTTTTGAATCGGCAAACGTGGAATATGCGATATCGTGTTCTTTACAAGCCTGATCTAACTTATTTATGCCAGGATCGCCTCTTTCCAGTCGTTTTTTCAATTTAGTTCCTGGTCCGCAATACTGATAACCTCCCGGTATATGAAATTCGTATGGTAATGCGTCTATTGCTCTATTTACTATGGATCCTACTGGAATTCGTTTTAAAGCTTTACTTAACAGAGAAACCGCTGTGGACGTGATCCCACCTCCTCTCCTTACAGTGTCTCTATATGGACTGATGTACTGGAACGTCATTATTGTCCTTTTATAATCGCAATGTACAACTTATGTGTTACCTCTATGACAAGTTGGACATAAATGAAGTCGTTTATTGTGTTCTTTTATTAAATATCAAAATCACCCCAATCCGATGATCTAAACTTTTTTGTATTAGGGTTGATAAAATATTTTTGAACAATTTCCCGTTTAATCCAAGTACCTCTCTCAGATTCCAACAAAGGAGTACGACCTGAACGAATACCAATAAGATTGTATACATCAAATAATGCATTTCCTAAAACTTTTACAAGAAAATTAACAGTGACAGCATTATCCACATGTTCAGGGTCTTTAAGGTCTGTTATACGTTTATTATTACAAGTATACACTTTGCTATCCATTTGTGATAATGTGATAGCCTGTCCTACAGTTGCAGCATCATTTGCTTCTCTTCCTTGCGCCATGTTTGTTAATTTTTTATTACTACATATAAAAAACGCATGGTAATTATTTGGATCTAGATGTACTGTTTGTCCTAAGGCAGCCGCGTCTCTATCTGCATGACCCCATGACACATTTGATAACCTTCCATGCATGCAATCCCAATAAGCGTTTTTGTATGTCAATAAATGAAATTTTTCATTACCTTGAATAAAGTCATCCCCTTGCTTTGATAATACTTCATCTCGTTTTGCAAATCCAGTTGTTTCTTGTTTTAAAGTCTCTTTCATTTGACCCACTGTTGCACCATCAGATGGTGCTGAACCATCTTTTACATTCGCCAAACAATTGCCAAGACAATCGATAACTCCCACATCACGTATGACACAATGATCTTTTATATATTTGAGATTTACAGCATCATTTTCATTTTTTGGATAACCTATATCGTTAATAACAAATTTATAAAAAGAAAATCCATCTTTTGTCTTTTCAGGTATCAAAGAATGTAAATAGCGTCTATTTACGCTGTCTTTTGCATCTTTAGGGTCATCTACGTTGGATATACGTTTATTGTTGGCACTATACGTTTTCCCATTGAATTTTAACGTATTTTTTAATTCAGATGACAAATAACCTTTGTTTATTGCATCACCGTTTTGATTTGGTTTACCAACGTTGATGATTCTATGATCTTCTGCGTCATATGTGTTATTTTGTAGTCTTAATGTTGGCGATATCTTTTCCTTTAATATTTTTAGATTTATTGCATCGTTTTCATCCGTAGGATCTTTTATGTTTTTTAACCTTTTATTACTCATATCATAATCTCCATCAGGTGTTTGTGGTAAACCAGCACTTCTTTTTAAACTATTGGCATAATATAACCCATCCGAGGAGTAACGTCCGAACTTGTCGACACTCATGGTGCAACTGAATAGTATTCTAGGGAGTAACGCATTTTTATGAGATTACCCCACGGTTTCGGAGTTCATCCACTAAAGCCACCCATTCGTTTTCCAATCCAGTATGACCCGCTTCTTTAGCTTCATGTATTAGTTTCATTCTATCCACCAATTTATTGATATTATTGTAATAAATCACATTTGTGTTATATAGTTTCTTCATTAAACCTGTACCCGTAACGGACTTACTTCTTTTTCTTCGTTCCTGAGCACTTACATCCAAAGTGGATGCCATAAATCTTCGTTTTACAGGTTTTCTTTGTGTTAACGGCATTGTTTGTCTTCTAGTTGGTATTAACTTGGATACGAATTCTTTATATTTTAAAGACTTAGATCTAAAAGGAGGCTGGTCAGGTAAATACTTTCTCCTATATGCATTTGTCTGTTCCAAAATATTTTTATATGCTTCCATGTCTTTTTCTTTCACTACCGATACTGAAGGCTTATTTTCAAATAATAATTCAAATAATCCTTTTGTGCCCTTATACCTTTGATCACCAATGACAATATTATCATGTTCGTCAACGTTTAACGGGCTATTACCTATCATTAAACCGTCTTCTGTTAATCTCGCTCCATAACTATGGTAATTCTTATTAGGAATTGTTCCGAGTAACATTTTTACCATGTATTTCCTTCCTAAAGGTCCTTTGTTATGAATGTTTTCACCCAACAAGCTTATGTTTGACGGACCTTCCCTTGTCTCTTCTTCTTTTTCCTCTTCACTAGCAGTTGATACAACTTCATGTCCTCTTTTGGCTTTTACTTCATATAATTCTTTTATTCCACTATAGTCCGGTGATTCTAGCTCTCTTTCGGGTTCTCCACCGGTAAAACCACTATACGTAGAGGATTCCGGGTCTTCATCACTAAACTCTTCTGATTTTACATTTTCTCTTTCAAACTTCGTAATAGGTGCAATCGCATCTCCTTCCAATACGGGTTTAGCAAATTTTTTGTTTAATTGTTTCAAGGGTTCAGTAATAGGTTTAAAAGTAGATTCAAGGAATTTCTCCCTCTCGCTAATACCTAGTTTCAATGCTCTGTTTTTAGCCCGAATAGAATCACTAAGTGATTTTATTTCTTTTACTAATTTTTCTTGGTTAACCATGTTTGTAGCAAGACGTGTTGTACAACAATGAATGTGTTATACCGCGTTTAATGTATTAATATAAATTTATCAAATCCTATCCTGTATCGACCATTGTTTAGCGTTTGTTCCTTCATAATTGTTAGGAACCCATACTTTTCAGCCCAAGCCTTTCCACACAACTCTTTAAATCGTTCAAATGTCATATCCGCATTTACATGATCAAAATATATATGTTTTAGGTTGGTTTCGTCCTGTTTAAATACAATTAACATGTTTGCATTGTCTCTAATGAGTTGTTTAGGTATTTTGCTGTAAGTTTGGCCAATATAAATGCTATCTATGTTGTTATGTCGACCCATAGCGAAGTAATTCCTTATTGTGTTTTGGTTTTCACAAGATACATCGTCGAATATAAACACGGAGAATGGTTTAGCTTCTTGTGGCTGCATGACACTCTCGCTTGCATTAAACTTTAAATATTTAACTTCAGGCACATTAGTCAGTATCTTTTCCAATAATTGATACTTTGGTTGTTGTAGTGATTTTGAAAATACATATAGATTGTTAAATCGTAATCCTTTAGGGTTTGTAATCAAATTGAATACTACATTAGTTTTTCCACAGTTGGAAGGTCCGGTAACCAGACAACGAACGGTGTTTGGTAACAAATTGCCATGTTTCCCACTATTGAATTCTGAATTATCCACTGTGAGTTCATCTATATTATTAATAGTAAAACTCTCTTTTTGTGGTACTATCTCCATCCTTTGTAATGGTTCAACCTAAAATGATTCTCTATCGTTATATCAAATCCTTTTTAGGTATCCAAGAATCTTCCGTCTTATTAAATCCTAACCATCGTACTTTGACCTTATCTTTTTTCCGTTGCAACACCTTTTCAACTAAATATACATCGCCTACTGTTGATTTTAACATTTCATGTCCATAAAACCCTCCTTCAAGCAATTGTCCTTTATTATCTTTTAAAATATATGTCTCAGGTACTGTAGGTTGTACTTTGAATACAGTAAAAACCTCATTGGTCCAATTTGGCAGGTATCTTTTACTGAATACACCTTTATATTTACTTATTCGCACTTTATCACCCACATTAAATTTTTTAGGCTTTAGTTTTTCAACTTTTGGTTTAGTATTCGTTTTTATACGTTTTAATACAAGGTTTTCATTTTTACTAGTTGGTTTTTATTAGTTTTTACTTGGTTTGGTTTCATCCCGATAGTCCTATGAAATTTGTTATTGTAATCGTTTATAAGTTTTGGTAACATATCAATCCATATGTGCGATCCTCTGTTGGAAAACATTTTATACATTGCACTTTTTAAAGTTCTGTTGAATCTTTCGATTATTGAGGCTTTTACCTCTGAATTGGTTGAGTAATGGTTTATATTGTGTTTTTTCATTAAATTTGCAAATTCCTTATAAAAATATTCTTTTCCATCATCTGTTTGTAAATGTTTAATAGTATGTTTGTCTCTTTGTATAGCTGTTTCCATTGCTTTTGTAACACTTTTGCCACTTTTATCTTTTAGTGGTAAAGCATCTGCCATTTTTGAAAAACAGTTAATAACAGTCAATATGTATTTATATCCTTTATTTTGTTTGCTATAAGGAATCATTTCGATTAAATCCGCTTGATATAAATCATTAATTCCTTTTATCACCGTATTTCTTCGTGGAAACTTTCTTCTTGCAGGTTTATGAAGTTCGTTGACAATTTGTTGCTTCAAGTCCTTCATATTGCAGGTTTCAATGTTTGTTGTATCACATGTATAATCACAATGAATGTTGTTTTAAATATTCACATCATTTATATGGGTCAAGGTCATCCAAACTTGTGTAAAAAAATGGGGAACACGGCGTTGGACTTGCCGTGTTCCCCATTTTTTTACGGAAGGAGAAAGGAATAAGGTCGTAGTTGTAGAAGGACGAAGAATAGGTTACTAGTTGATAGGGTTTAGAGAGTAGTGGCCAAAAGGAAGAGTGTGGATTTTGTCGGGCATAATGTATCTTTTATCATCCCGAGCTGACAACGCTTTTTTAATTTCGGTGACACTGTAGACTTGATGCTTGAAGCTTCGGATATTGTTGAATGTTGCTGATATCGTAGTATCTTCAAACAAACAAGTCTTGTAGTGGTCAAATGTCACGTGTTTTTTCAAATAAGATGTCTTCACTCCTTTTGCTTTCTTGACTGTCGGTGTGTTGTTCTCGTGGTACATCTTAAATGAATACAATTTCGCCATCAGCGCCACTATTTCTTCTAAAGGCATTCCATTTGCTTCATCTTTGAATTTTCCAATTACTTTTTTATATTTTTCATTAAAATTTGGATGGTTCTTCGGATAGTCAGAAAAATCGAAATCTTCTTTGTATGGAAACGTCCTTAGGTCTTCATACATGTCCAAAGTCTTTATCCAGTAGATAAACGCGTCCGTATCCATGTATGCGACTCCAATGTTTTCCCTTCCGTAATGTTTAACCATTTTGTTATAATGGAAATCATACATCAGGGTTTTACTTATATCCAAAATCGACATACCTATGTATAACGGACGGTCCATGACTATTGTTGTTTTCTTCATACTGACAGCGACTAGATTTTCGTTTATAATCATGGATGTTCCGAAATTTGGTTTTTGCACTAATTTTTCCAATTTTCTAGGATCACTCACTAATTTTACATTTTTATGTTTTCTTTTGTTCTCCAAGGTCTTCCCAAAGATGGCGTTGTTCATTAATTTATAGAAGTCCTTTTCAAATGCTGTTGTTGCTGCAGCTCTTCTTGTAGTGTTGGAATCAATGTATGGTTTCAACCAACAAGACTGGGTGAATTCAATTGCTCTATGAATTCTCACTATACGTAGACCCAATTCAAGAGCCTGTTGAACTACCCAGTAGTGAGCCACATAGCGATCTTTATTCTCCAAGGTCATCATCAATTTTGGCCATCTTCCTGTCGGTGAAACTTCAGTCTTGGCTAGGAGAGGCAAGTCGTAGTGATGGTCATGAAGGTGCTCCGGGTATTCAAAATCACAGTCCAAAATATAGCCTTTTGGACCATCCTTTGGAATCTGTGAGATGTCTCCGATGGTGGCCGGGTCGATCCACTTGAAGTCAGCGTAGGGAAGCGGATTTGACATTGCCCAACCATAAAGGTTGTTTGCATCAAAATAGCCAAGGTAGACCGATGGTTGTTGCTCGTCGAAGCCGGGGATGTACTTGTTGTTGGCTTTGACATGACGTGTTACAGCTTGTGTCAAACCGCCCCGTACACCAGATTCCATCATGAGCACCATATCAATATCCGTTAGAAGTTCCAGTCGACAGTTGGTTGACTTTAGCATAGCTTGCCATGCTAATCCTGGAGATGTGTACGAGTGTAGAGGGTCCAGTCCATAGGCGGAGAAGCAGGTGTTTCTGAATTCTTCCATCACATCGCACAGCAGAGTTACGTCCAATTTTATATAAAAGTCAGAATATTCCCCTAAGGTTTGAATGTTTAGTTGGTTCCAAACATTACATGCATGATTGTAGTCTTCAACGGAGATTTCACTTTCGTTTAATTTGCTGTTGAAGGCTTCAATCGGCGGTAGACTGGTTTCTTCAAATTTTTCTGTAGAAGTTATGTAATCGTAGGGGAACACTCCTTTCCGTAATACTAGGTCTAATTTATCTTCAGGTACAATTTTTCTGGTTTCTTTTAGGTCTTCTCTTCTTAGGTTCTCTGACAATTTGGCTAAACTAGATGCCATAAATCTGTAAGAGTCTACGAAGCGAAGTTTAATTTTACCTACTGTTTTTGAAAAGCTGATGTACTTTTCCAATGTTGTAGCAAGAACATCAATTTTACCGTCATCTCTTCCTAACTCCGGGATAATAAAGTGGGAGTCGTAGCCGCTAAGATTGTGTAAAACGACAGGAATAAAGTTTGGCAGTTTGTAATTTATATTGCATGAATTACAAGCAGCTCCTCTGTATAACCCTGTCAGGTGATCGTGATCTCTTACTTTTGGATTTTCTTCACTGAACATCTTCTTGCATAAATAGCATCTTGTCGCTAAGTTGTATTCTTCTTGTTGATTTTGGTTTAAAGGTTCCATAGGTACAATATTACCGAACAAGCGTTGAACCTTTCCAGCAATATCGTACAGTTGGTCTACAAAATACTTAGCGGCTTCTTCACCACGGTAGAGTATTGGAGTGGATGTTAAACCATAGTCTTGCAATTGGTTTTCAGACAAGGTTGATTTAACTAGTAAACAAAAACTGTTGGGCTGATGCAACTGATATTTTGTTCTTCTAGTCACTTCGCCGTCCGGCAGCTCCTGTGGTACTAACGTTGATTCAAAATCTGCATAGACCACTAGTGGAATTCGGTATTGGTGAACTGTCTTGTTAAATTGTATTGAAGCTCGGGTAGGCGGTGGAAGACTTATCTTTACTTCATAGTTCTCGTTGCAAAGTCTTTTATGTTCCAATAACCAGTCCAATCCTCCACGTCTTGAATCTTTCCAAGAAAAGCAGAAACATCTCTTGCAAACTGTAATCCTATTTACTCTTTTGGTCAATTGTTTTACAACTAACGCTTCAAAGTCTTTTATCCATACATAATGGGAAATTTCACCCTTGGTTATCAATAGCAAATCCGTATGGTTTCTTTGCTCAACCTTTACTACCCGCAAAGGATAAACATTGTTGGAATCATCCAGACCAAAAACATTGACTGAAACGCCAGGATTTTTCTTTTCAAATTTGTCAATATCTTTTAAAGTAACTGGGTAAGTAAGACCTTGAAAGTTGTAGCGGTGTTCATTTTCGTAGTATTCTCTACCAACTCTACAAGGATTGTTTTTAACATACTTGGTTAACATTGCATACTTGAAACATTCATTACCCTCATTTTGAACATTTCTACACGAGTTAGTGTTTTGGATTTTCTTTGGTAGAGGGATAAAACTACTACCTCTTAAACCATATCCATGTTTATGAACCCTAACATCCATACCTTCGATTGATGACAAAGTCCATCCAGATCCTCTTCCTTCATGTTCTTGGAGTTTGGTTATAAGTTCCTCCAAGCATTCTTCAATAATATTATCAATGTCGGAGGTGAAGGTAAGGGTTCGATTTTTGGTAATGAATGCTCTCAATGCTGTTTCACCATCAGTATTGTTAAACATAGCCTCTAACACCATTCCAAACTTAATAAAATTTAGCCTTTGTAATTCTTCCCTCAACGTTTGACCAACAAGTTCCTTAGCCTGGGTTATGAATGTTTCCAATTCCAATTGAACGTTATTAATTTTGAAATGTGTTACAACTCGTCCTGGCAAGGCCGTGGTGCGCAGTTGTCTTACATCTTCCAGTTCTTCTTCTTCCATATCCTCTTCTTCGGTGTCCTCTTCTTCGGTGTCCTCTTCTTCAATAGGTCTTGTAGCAGTAGATGGTCCAGCACCAGCAAATTGGATCACACTAGGTCTTCTTCTTTGCATTTGCTGTAGATAGCTGTCCCAGTAGTCCGTCTGCTTCTGGTGCTCTTCCAAAAACCGGTCAATTGAGTCTAAGTCTATTTCATCCATGGTAATATCTTCTTTTCTATCTTCGTCTTCATGTAATTCTCTGTGTATGGTGAAAAGATCTTCGTCTTGAAAGATTTCCCCACAAATGTCGCAAAGAGCCATTTCAAACAGTTTGGCTTTGAATGCACACTCTGTGAATGTCCACGCAATAATGAGCAGCGCACTCCACCGGGACCCTTTATATCCGAGGCAGATAGGTGGGGAAAGTGACGTCATATGGAAACAGGTTATCACTCATGTGCTAAATTTAGCCTTTACACAACCGTTTGTAATACATTTATCAGTAGGCTTGATAAATTGATGATATTTGGTCTAGATTCAATAATTTGTACAAGTTTTTTCAAAGACGTCTGTTTGAGCAAGTTTATGTAGGTCAAGGTCATTTGGAATTATTATTTTGAGCGGGGGATAGAGCACTAAGCAGCATCATTTACTACAAAGTGCTCTATCCCCCGCTCACATTCTTTTTTAACTTTTTGTTTAAACTTTTTACAAGGGTGAAACATCACCATCAGAGTCGGAATCATCCTCATCACGGAATAGGCAGCGATGACAATACATAATTCTTCTGGCAACTAACATCCTATCCATTGGACGATGGGGAGTGTCTTGTTCTTGTTCTTCTTCTTCTTCGATTTCCAATTGGAATTCCATTTCCGACTCAGATGACGACTCTAATGTTTCGTAGGCGTGCAAGTCCACCTCATTGTCCGTTGAACCAGCTTCGTCAGAGTCCGTTTCAATATCCATTATCTCTTCCTCCTCCTCTTCTTGATCAGCCGCAGGTAGTTGGTCCTCTACTTCTATAATTTCTAGAGGTATTACCTCCAGAATAGAGACAATTCTGTTGCGATGGAACACGGTGTTGTCAAGTGGAGCCATGGTATGGAAGTGTTGTATCCATCTAATTTGCTTACCCTTTTTATACCCCCACCAACTATACAATTTATGTGGGTCAAGGTCACGTAAAGATACCCTTTGAGCGGGGGATAGACCACTAAGCAGCATGCTAGTCCATTGCCGCAAAGTGATCTATCCCCCGCTCTATTCCGCAGACCACACTCAAGTCCAAGTCCACATCCAAGTCCACATCCATATGTTACACTTTATTATTACTGCCACCAAGTAATTGTCACTCGCACATTTACTTGGTTTTGATAAAGGTACTGCACAAACTCCATATTGGTTGTTTGTTCGTTATACAAATGCATCATAAAATATGCAATCTTATCGATTGCGGCATTGTCCAACGGTTCACAATTCACAAGTTCCAATGTGCCCTGGCTGGTCTTATCCTCTATAAGTTCCACCACTTCGTTGATGTCTTCTTCCAAGAGGATGAACTCAACACTGAAGCTCTCCATTGTTGTTGTTGATAGTGTCTAGACAAATGCTTGACTAAATACTTTATTCATCAGTCCTACATATATACCAATTTCCCCCTCCTATTACCCATTCCCCCTCTACCTTTATATAGGTCAAGGCCATCCAATAATACCCTTTGAGCGGGGGATAGACCACTAAGCAGCATGCTAGTCCATTGCCGCAAAGTGATCTATCCCCCGCTCTGTATTCCACACAAGTCCTAGTCTTTACACACACATAAGCCCCCCAGTCTTTTACACTTACTCATATACTCTGTCCTCCCTGCCAATTAAGAGTTCCCCATGTTTGCCACTATTTTCAATTAACCTTTCCAAGTCCCAAAACACAATGTCCAAATTAACCAAGTTCGCTCGTCCAATTTGAAACACACTATTCCCCCCAAAGTCACTTGCTCTCACTTGTTGTCCTGTATACTGCTTCTTCTTCCACGCTACAATCACTACCCTACCTTCTTCAACAACCATTCTTTTAACATTATCATACACCTTCTTCAACATCCCTCTACAGTTTAAATAGTTTATGGTTACATACTCCCACTCCTTACCAATGATCAGTGATCCACTCATTTTCTAGCGTTCCACTGGAAGGTTCAAAGCAGAATGAAGTCGGGATGTACAGACCCCCCTCTTTTATACCAGTTAACCAGTTGTCCTTGCTGTAAAGTGGGTCAAGGTCATCCAATGCTACCCTTTGAGCGGGGGATAGACCACTAAGCAGCATGCTAGTCCATTGCCGCAAAGTAGTCTATCCCCCGCTCTGTATTCTACACACACACACACACACACACACATGTCCCTGTCCAAGTCTTTCATTACATACCCAATATATATTCAGTTCCTTCATCATCACTATCACTCATCACTGCTTCCACAAACTCCACAGGATTAAAGTTAAATTGTTTCAATTGTTCTTTTAAGTTTTCAATTTGTTGGTCCTTTACTTCTAAAACACTGTGAAGGTGTGATATGTAGTCCGCTGCCTCGTTGATGCTTGCTACTCTCGGATCGCCTAACTTCAAGCTGGGAACTACACCCTGCAGCCTGTAGTACGCCATACGCCTTTCTTGCTCCTGCCGTTGACCAGGACTGAGCAAGCCTTGCCCGTCTTGGCTCACCTCCAGCAAGGTCCGTAGCATTGGAGCTTTGCAGGCGTTTGCCCGAGCAACAGTTATGCTGTGGAATGGTCGAGCAGGTCCACGAGTAGCAGGCAGGACGTTGGCAGCACGCCTTCTTGAAGAAGAAGAGGAAGCCTGAGAAGTTTTGCAGTTGGAAGCCATGTTGAAGTGAGGTATTCAGCTAAGCGATACAAAGCAGAATAACCAAACTGCACATCAATACCCGTATATATACACTTATCAGTGGTGGGGGTACTACCTAGCCTTGGTAAAGTGGGTCAAGGCCATCCAAAAACATTACCAGAACGGGGGATAGATCACTAAGTGGCATGTTAGTCCATTGCCACAGAGTGATCTATCCCCCGCTCTGTATTTCACATTCACGCACACATTCATACATACACACACAAGTCCCAGTCCAAGTCTTTACCCACACACCTATCCACTCTCATCCTCACTATCATCACTGTCCAACAGGCTTTCACACTTCTTAATCAGTTTTTCCCATTTACTCCTGACATAAAGTAGCTCCCTGCGAGTATTCTCTAGCATTCTGTCCCTTTGCTCTATCACTTCGTCGTACCACTCGATGATGTTTGGTGGAGTCTGAGTTGATGCATCCATCGTGGTTGGTTGAGACGCTCCGCTGCTCCGCAACTCCTTCCTCACAGGACCAAAGCCGGAGAATCGGACACGACTTCTTGACGAAGGCCCCGATCGGATTGGTCCAATGCTCGGGCTGGAGTTGGAGGCGACCGGGCCAGAGGTAGAGGCTGGGACGTTCATAGCAGACATGGTGGTGTTCAGCTTAACGGTGTAAAGCAGAATGAGAGGACGGTTGATCACCACTCCTATATATACCCATTTCTAGTGGTGGGGATAACACGGGGGGGGGGTTAATAAAAATTTTGCTTAGTCTTCCCGGTCATCAGTTTTACATACCTTTAGCACACCCATTATTTTGGTTTCTTCAATAACTTTACACACCTCAAACACCCAAGCAAACAGCTCATCTATGTTGTTATAATTAATTTTTGTCCAGTGTTCATACTTATGAGTTTGGTTGTTTATAATACATAGATAAAATGTAGACCCGTCTCGTCTTATACAATACTCAACTTCCATTCTATGCTGGTTTAGCACTTCCCAAGCATTGTGTTGATCTATCAAGAAGTCACCACCTTTGTAATTGTACCGTGACATGTTTACCACGGAGCACAGAAACAGACTGAAGCAAATGAACGGCTAATACAAGCTTAGTAAGAGCGTTAGAGTGGGGGGTATCACGTGATACACAACATTAGTTGTAAGGTTAGCAGTTTACTTTAAACAGTAATTTATATGGGTCAAGGTCATTCAAACTTTAAAAAATTTTTACCTCCAAACACTTGTAGCAAGCTACAAGCGTTTGGAGGTAAGTTTTTTATTTGTTAAAGATTTTTGTAACTTAGTCTTCACCCTCAAGGACACGGTTTGAGATTGTCCCAGTGAGTTTACATCACCGCCAGGTTAAAGTATTATACAAGTCAAGTGTTTTTTTTTTTTTTTTTTTTTTTATTACTTGACTTGTATAATACCCCTCTCCCTTACTTTAAGAGGGTTAAGACTAAATTTGGAAAAATAATTTGGAAAAAGACTTTTTAAATATTGTCCAACACAGCCTAACAATTTTGTTTTTTTTGGTGGGCCCATGTCCTAGTCCATTTCCCACACGGTTTCACATCCTTTCCTTCGTATTAGATAGGCTTTAGGGATGAAAAATTCTCTTTGTACCATCCGAGGTGGTACTTGCATTGTACAAAGGTGGCCTTCACCTTTTACAACGATTTCTACTTTCTTATTACCTGCTCCATATGTCTGACCAATGAAATAATATTTTTCATCAACCTTTAGCCTTCTAATATCCCGCGGTTGCGGACCGTGGGGATGTCTGAACTTGAACGTTTTAGGCTTAATGTACAGAGTATAGGGTTTGAATTGCCGAAATTTGACTATACTTTTGAGGTGTCGTTGGCAGCGATCCCCTTCTGCACAAGCAAGTTTCTGGCAACACAAAACCCCAAACTTACTAGACATCCAAGCGTAATCGCATTTCTTACCCTTGCCAGCAGGGGCTTTAACGCGTTTACGTTTCTGTGTTGGACTCTTTAGCGGAGTGTCTTGGAGCTTCTCTGAATTAGGCTGGCTAGAAGGGATGGGGCTGGAAGGAGGTAGAAGGGGCAAAGATTGTTCAAGCGGGATGGAGCAAACAATTTTGGGTGGGGTAGGAGAGCGTGTTAGGTCTATGGTGGGAAGATCAGGGGAGAAGATGGATTTACGAAGTGGTTTGGTTGGTGTAGGTGGCATGGGGGATATAGGTGAGGGACATTGGGATGTAGTGTACGAGAGGATTTTCCGGGTTCTGCTGTATGGGGTGATCCTCGACCTAGACGTCTCTTCAAAAGCCGCAGACTCCGATCCTGAGTCCGATAGCAGCGAGAGTGCTGGAGAGGCTACCGGGACTCGACCTGACGACTTGACGAGTTCTCCTGACGATGGCTGTGCACCAGCCTCTTCCACTGTCGCCGGCAATGGCGACAGGCTGGGCATTGAGGCGGGCTGTGGCGGCGGCGGCGGCGGTGGCGGCATCGTCAGGCAGCTCAGGATGTTCGCAGTCATCAGGTATTCCAGGATCGAAGTCGAGGATGATGAGGGTCGAGACGTGTCGGTCGGGGTTGAAGTTGATGGGTAGTTTTTCAGCTTCAGACCCATTTTACCCATTGTAATGGATGAAAAGAATAGATGTAAAGAAAGAAGTGAACTTGTAAAACAAAAGTCTCAAGAGCGAGAGAGAGTACCTGTCCGTATGGGAGCTTGGACCGGAATGAGAAATGCGTGCAGCCCGGCCGCCTTATATCCCCACCGGGGCTGCCACGCCCAGGATATCAGGGGTGGGGGTGGGGGGGGGGGGTTTCGCACTTTTTGTCGGGGGGGGGGGGTTCGCACTTTTTAAAAAAATAAGCCCCACTTGAGGCATTTATGTTACCATAGCTGAAGCCTCCCAAGGGACCCAACTATAAACAACTCCAAACTTGTGGGTTACAAATACCTAACTGTTATATTTTTTTAACAGACATTAATGTATTAACTGTGTTAATAAGACCTGACTGTTAAACACTTTGAAAGATTTTACATATTTAGGTCAAGGTCACAAAAAAACTTTAAAAAAATTAAGCCCCACACCCCCCTTTGGGGGTGTGAGGCACTTGGGTTGTCATCGCTGTAGCCTCCGAAGAGACCCAACTATGACAACAAGGCAACATCCAATGTCGTGTACCCTTCGCCACGCAAGACTTGTAAACATTTACTGCATTGTCTTTTCAGTAGCTAACAAAGATTCATTTACATAATTTTGTGTTTCCAGAAGGAAACAAACTGAGGACACCCTAGTGGCTTACGTCCTCGTCCGAGTGCAGAGGCCGCCGCAACCTTTTGCATGCCAGCGTACAAACGGACATGCTCCCAAATGCCATCCGCAACCTTTTGCATGCCTGGCAGGAGCCTACCGATAATTAAAATAGGCTTTACACGGGGGCCTACTCCCGTAACCTATCTTTAATATTTTTAATTTAAAATGCATTGAATTTTTACAAGTCTTTGTAGGTCAAGGCCACACGGACATTAAAAAATTTCGGCCCCCGTACATCCATGGCGAACCACGAATGTTCGGGGGCCTTGGGGACTAAAAACACAAATAGCTAACAAAGATTCATTTACATAATTTTGAGTTTCCAGAAGGGAAACATACTGAGGACACCCTAATGGCTTACGTCCTCGGTCCGAGTGCAGAGGCCGCCACAACCTTTTGCTTGCCAGCTTACAAACGGACATGCTCCCCAAATGCCATCCGCAACCTTTTGCATGCCTGGCAAGGAGCCTACCAATTATTAAAAGTGGCTTTACACGGGGGCCTACTCCCGTTCCCTGACTTTACAATTTACTTTGAGCATTGAAAAAGCTCAAGGGGGGATTGCTAAAACAAGCGTATACACTTTAGAAACATATAACACACTTACAACACACAATTGAGCTCAACGTAGTCAATGCTGGAACAAGCACATACACATTAAACACATATAACAAACAAGACACAAAGGATAAAAGACACAGGAGACATAGGGTACAAGTAAAACACTCTCATATAAAACAATTCGCAATACCCAAACGCAAGCGCAATATCTTACAACTAATACAAGTCTTAAAGTTAGAGTAGACTTCGCTAAACACTGAAGGCGCCATTCAATGTTTAGTGATGCCTATGGCGGTCCGTCCCGGTCGTTCACGTTCAACGCGCGGGAGCGGACTGCGAGCCGGCTCTGGCCGGACCCCCTTATATCCCCACCGGGGCTGCCACGCCCAGGATATCAGGGGTGGGGGAGGGGGTGGGGGTGGGGGTGGGGGGGGGTTCGCACTTTTTGCCGGGGGGGGGGGTTCGCACTTTTTGCCGGGGGGGGGGGGTTCGCACTTTTTGCCGGGGGGGGGGGGTCAGGTAAGTTAAGTGGGTCAAGGTCACCCACAACACTTGTACTCTAAGTGTTGGCTATACCCCCACCACAACTGGGTCCCTAGGCTGCACAACACCGCTTCGCCAGTATGTCTCCGGCTTCCATGCGGTGCGTCTCGCTGTTCTCTAGCTCTCTATATGTAAGTAATTTTACAAGTTCTGAATGTAGGTCACTACACTTTAACTCTGGGACAATATCGACTTGTAGTATTTCAGTGTTTTGACTCAAGGTCATCACACTTTAACTCTAGCACATCGGTTATCGTACCAGAGGTGCTCAATAACCTAACTTGTAATGTTTAGGGTGGCGTTTGCACGCCACGTGGTATCGCCATGAGTGTCCAGTCCAGGTTTTAAGTTAAATTAATTTTACTGTAATCTTTTCCATTTCCGCTTCGTTTTGCCAAAGTATAAGGTGTCGCTTAATAAAGTGGTATTTCTCTAAAGTTATAGGAGATTGCAAGGATACAATTAGTTTATTTAGGAGACTCTTCATCTTGGAGTTTAACACAATTTCCACTTTGACTTTGCTTCCTCGGCTCTCACAGCCTAAGCTGTACAGGAATGTTTCTTCTAGTGCCAACTCGGGCCAAGAGAACAGTGTGTTGACTGTAGGACAGCTCATGGTGAAGTGATGCGATACTCCAGCGTACCACCTCACCTTCCCCCGCCACTGTGACCTTCCCCCACTCCTGCTGTTTCCCCCACCTCTTTTCCCTTGACTCATGCGCTACAAGCAGTCTCTCAGTATTGTGCGGACTTTTGTGAGGTGAAGCCATGTCGCAGGACACTTTAGGTAAGAAACTTAGCCGTGTTAAGACTTTATTAGTTGCTCACTGTCCACCACTCAAAGTTAAGAGAGTTTCAACTTTAGCTAAGTGGCGCAAACTGTTGCGCGGACACCCTAAGTTTTATACAAAACAGACTAATGTCAGTTTTACTGATGAGGATTTGTTTAAAATATTGGATGAAATGACTTTTCCTTGCAAAATTCAGTTAGTTACTCCCATTCCTGACAGTTTAGAGTCTTAGTCTCTCAAGCCGATATACCTAGCATACACAGAGCCTGACAGTCAGTCACTCGGTGGCTGTCGTGGGGTGCGCATCGGTGTCGGCGCTCCGTTGTTAGGTTTTCAAGGTCACGGTAATATCAAATTGTTGGTGTTGTGCTGGTTCAAGGTCACCTGAGGGATAACCGATTGCCCATTTAGGCAGGGTCATGTCAGAAACTCGAGTTTAACTTGGCACTTTTGCCGTTTCTCGTCGAAAATTCGCTCCAAGTGGTCAAGGTCACGGGGACTCTGACTGAAACTCGGAGCGTAGTGCGAGAAACGGCAAAAGTGCCAAAAAATTTTAAGTTTCGGCGTGACCTTGACCTCAGTGGCGTCGGTGACGTCATTTTGATGACGTAAGGGGTGATGACGTCATCAGCACGTCATTTCTGTGACGTCATGGGTGTGACGTCATAGAAATGACGTCATTGGTGATGACGTCATCGATGACGCAATCGATGACGTCATCGATGACGTCATCGGTGAGGTCATTGACCTCGATGACGTCATCCCTCAGGTGACCTTGAACTGAGCCAGCACCAACAATTTGACACTACTTACTTCCATTTACAAATATAGATAGATAAGCTTATAGCTTTCGACCTGGAACAGGGAAAGCCATGGTTACATTTGACAAATCTGAATCAATTATTCAGTGAATTTTTTTGAGCCGTTAAACCTAAACAGTACATAGATCATAGCCAGGTTCTGATCTGATGATCTATGAAAAACAATAAACCAAAAACTAGACAGTGAAATATAGTATAAGATAATGGAGTGATTTTTTTTTATACCACTGTGCTCTGAATTGAAAATCGTGGTAATATTTTAATGTTGGCCGCGACACTGCCCGCAGCGATGATAGGTTTAGCTTGTCCTCGCAGTGATGTTGTTGTAGGACATCGCCGCGTTGTACGGGTAAGGGAACAACAACGACAACAACAACAACAAGCGCAGCCAGTCGTCGATCAGCGACAATGATCGGATAATGATCAGTCTCCGCCACGGCTACGTTGATATACGCAGAGACTGATTAAATTTAAATATATAATTAGGCATTTTTGTCCCAGGTTGATAAATAACTCGATTGTAGACATGTTTGAAAATTTGATAAATGTCGAACTGCTCAGTGTTGATACGAAAATAAAAGTAAAGTGTTAAAAGAATATTTAACCCAATAACAATTATACGAAATGGAGAAATAAGCATCAAGTTGAGGGTACAAAACGAAATCTGATTAAAATGTTTGTAACGATCTAATATGCAAATCGTTAGCCCAACAAGCTATATATACAAAACGGAATCTACATATACACATCCAAACAAGAAAAAAATATAGAAAAACTAGCTTTTTCCTGCGGGTTTGCTACGCACACTCGCCGTCACGCTCACCCGCTGTCAGGTTTAGCTCGTTCGCTACGCACACTCGCCGTCACGCTCACCCGCTGTCAGGTTTAGCTCGTTCGCTACGCACACTCGCCGTCACGCTCACCCGCTGTCAGGTTTAGCTCGTTCGCTACGCACACTCACCGTCACGCTCACCCGCTGTCAGGTTTAGCTCGTTCGCTACGCACACTCGCCGTCACGCTCACCCGCTGTCAGGTTTAGCTCGTTCGCTACGCACACTCACCGTCACGCTCACCCGCTGTCAGGTTTAGCTCGTTCGCTACGCACACTCGCCGTCACGCTCATCCGCTGTCAGGTTAAGCTCGTTCGCTACGCACACTCGCCGTCACGCTCACCCGCTGTCAGGTTTAGCTCGTTCGCTACGCACACTCGTCGTCACGCTCATCCGCTGTCAGGTTAAGCTCGTTCGCTACGCACACTCGCCGTCACACTCACCCGCTGTCAGGTTTAGCTCGTTCGCTACGCACACTCGCCGTCACGCTCATCCGCTGTCAGGTTAAGCTCGTTCGCTACGCACACTCGCCGTCACGCTCACCCGCTGTCAGTTTTAGCTCGTTCGCTACGCACACTCGCCGTCACGCTTTCCATATATATAATAAATCGCTGAAATACCTAAAATTGCAATTTTCACATCATTTGTTTCTTAGCAACCAATAAAAGAATAAAACGTTTTTCAAATTTGTATACAACAATTTTTTTTAATCTTTGAAAAAAAATTCTTTTTAAATAAAAAGTATCCTCTTTAACTTCTAGTACCTCCCAGAATAAGTGTACAAAGATTCATTATGATTCGTCAGGTAGTTTTTGCGTGAAAACGTAACAAACATCCACGCTTTCACATTTATAATATTAGTAAGGATTAAATTTGGTTAATAATGTGTTTAGTGAGTTATAAGTAATTCCAATTGCTAAGGTATTTATTATAAGAACAGTAGATGGATTAATACAAATGATAGAGAATAATAGTTAATTCTATAGGGGATGAACCTAATAGCTTTAGTTAGATTGTCTTTCTTTTACATATATAACTTTAGTCTTTGCCGGTATTGGCAGGAGCATTTCAATAATATAGACAGATCGGAACAATAATATTACATTTTTATCCTTCAGGTGTGACACAATTTTTATACCAACACTTATTCTGGTTTTTAAGGCACCCAAAAAAGTATATTTTAATTTTACCTCGATATAAATACAAATAAAGAATAATGATGCTCCGCTTGATTGAATATTACGAATTATCCAATCGTAACTTAGATCATTGTGTGGTAATTCGTGACGCAGTTCACTCTATCAAATGCTATTTGAATGTTGACTGTGTAAGAGATTATAATTACTGTAATTAATTTTATTATTAAACAAAGCCCTAAAATACAGGGTTTTTATAAAGTAATGTGGGGGTTTAATTATGAGATTGAAAAAAACGAGAAAAGTTACAAAAAACAGTTTATTTTGTTGAATTCCTGACATTAAAAAGATTATATACATAGCTAATAAACTTCAACATGGCCACCATTTAATGATCTACAGACCTCCTGACGATGATATATTCAATCCACAAGTTGTGCAACATTTCTCTTGTTACAGTGGAGGTTGCATCTGCTATTCTTTCTTTTAGATGGAATTTCGATTTTTATGACAACAAACAATTGTGTTACAGAGAAAAAAATCACACATCCAGGCCCGTGCTTCTTGGAGGCTACCTATGCCAATTCACGTGTTCGGGATTATGTTCTCAACTAACTGTCTCGTTCGAGACTGAAGGTACACCAAGCATACTTTGCTTTTTAACTGACCCAGAGGGAACTGCTTACTCCAACGACGAATGTAATTTTCATGAGGTGGAACTTCGTTCGGTAAAGTTCTTCTAAATGCCTGTTTTACTAGAGTCACTGACTTTATTTAACTTGATAACATCACACGCTAACATTTTCTTGATCGGAAAACATGTTTGTAAACAAAAGACAAATTTGAGGGATTAAGGAGGTTACCGATCAGCATACCAATCCACACAGTTATTTTAATTAATGTAACCAAAACTGTTTGAGCTACCGGATGCAGGCGTATTAATATGAAGTATTGCTTCGTCTTATAATAGCTATACAGTCAGTTTAAACCCAGCCATTATTTTATGGGAACCCTGTAGATTTAAAACAATAGTCCTATTATTGTCAGGAATTTAAATTAAATGAGCGCATAATTCAATCTTAGCTAAAAATATATCTCTAACCATTCAAAGGATATTAATTATTATTATTTTAGGGATACTTGGAAATCATAGTGAAACTAAAAGTATGAATAAAGTCATATTAAAATTATAAATGAACGTTGACATATTATTAAAAATGTTATCACTACTCTACCACTTTACGTTTACAAATAGTTTACAAATATAATAAAGCTACATTACAACTGTTTAATGTAGAGCTTAAAATTGTCATTGGGTAATAACTTCCCACAGTCAATAGCAATATTCAATTTTAATAGAGTTACCGTTTTCATATTTGTCATCAGGAGGTGGTTTTAATTATTATTAGGCTACTTTTTTGACTTCAAACCTATGCATTCAGTTTTAAAATGTTATTGTTTGGTTATAAGTTTATTATAAAAGAATTATGTTAGTAATTAAAAATATTGTACAACTGCATTCAATGTATTCCCCTACTAAAATCTACGAGATAGTCTATTCCTGAGAAAATCCGCAGCATTTTATCATCGAAGGTAAAAACATTTTTCAACATTTTGTAAAAAACATTATAACCATTTATTATTAATTTTTTCTGTAACATTGTTTAATGGTTTACCATGAAAAAAATGTATTTGTTTTTTTTTTGTAAGGATTTAAAAATCCTGTTTAATTCTGTTTGTTTGTTTTTTGTAAGGATTTTTTTGTAAGGATTTTTTTTGTAAGGATTCAGTCAGTCAATTATTGACTGGACTGAGGTTTTAACCAAGTAAAATTGGACTAAGTTGTTTTCAATTAGTCAAAAGTAATGAGGAAACTCCCTAAACTGATGTTTAAGGTTTAAAAGGGGTAAAAACTTTAAATTAGGCCTACTGTTTCGAAAGGAAAATATTTTAGTATGCTTGAGGCTGTGGATCGTAGAGTAAATCGTGTTTAATTGTTGTTGTAACACTTACTAAAGAAAATTATCTATATTATTTTTTGAACTTAAGGTTTTTCTTGTTTTTAGATACAGGGTAAAAAAGTCTGGAAACGCTTTAATATTTTTAAAAGTATTTAAGAACTTAAAAAATACTTAAACTTTGGAAATTGATTTTGATTGACTAAGACTACATACTAAAGTACTTATTGCCCTTGGACTTCCAAGGAGGGACGGTCCACAATGAGTAAGAAGAAAATCTTAAGAGTCTGCAGTACCTCCACCATCTTGATGTTTAGTCCGAAAAGAACAATGTTAATTAGGTGCCTTTAAAACACATCTCAATAATCTTGCATCGGATTCGCATGAAACTTGATATGTTCACCATATTTTTAAATTAATTTTCTATCACGTTAAATGAAAGATACTATGGTAAAATTTAAAATGACATCAAGTCTGTAATTTTCAGGCGAAAAACAAACTCGCAATAATGTTGAAAATTTAACATTCTTCTTAAGGGACAAAGTGCAGAAATGGACTCTTAGGGTGGTGGGAGTATTTTTGAAGCGAGTGACATTAACTTAAAAGCATATTATAGAATTTTTCTTTATTAAAATAAATTTACTAATCCATAGGCGTCAACAACAATGTGTGTCGTGTTATTCCAACCGGAAGGTATGATCCTGTTAGCGACGCGTTGGGAGCCCCGATCACGTCATTCGCCTAGTAGACACATTGTCCCGGGACTACCCTGGGAACACCACATATGTTGCGGGACATTTTAAAACATTTTTACACAGACCACTGGTGATTGTATAACAACATCTCATGGTTTAATTACATGATAAATAATTGGGGTAAAGTGTCATCTTAAACAATTACATTTTCATTTTAAGTAATTATTCACCTAAGAAATTAAGTCTGTTTAAAGACTTTACAAAAATATCGAAAGTAAAGCCTTGAAAATGTAAACTGAATAAGTCATTTAAATTGAGTAAGTAATTTATTGCACTTAAAATTGAAGGCAGTTGAAGATTTATGTTTCGGTATTAGTATTTATTTATTTTTATTTAACCTCCACTGCCCGTCACCAAGGTTCCGTCACGGCATTAAATCACATGTAGGCTAGCTAGAAGGTACTCATGTATGTGCGTGTAATGTCGTCGCCCGGGATCGAACCGGGGACCGCTAGCTCGTGAGGCAGGAACTGTACCTCTGAACTGCCGCTCCCGGTTTGTTCATTTACAGAACAAATTTATTTTATAGCTGTAGGCCTACACGTTCTTGGCCTCAAAAAAAAAAAAAAAAAAAAAAAAAAAAAAAAAAAAAAAAAAAAATTGTCGGAAAGGTACATTAGTGTCGGTAAATTCTAACTTCCCTTTCTAAATAAAGATAAAAAAATACAATTTAGGGCAACACCATAACTGAGTCTATCTAACCTGAATAACTGACTAACTCGTACTTATTCCTAATATTTCCTAAATTGTCTCTAAACATAGAAAAATGTCAAATAATAACAACTATCATTTGACAGATATTTTTTCACAATAACTGCTTTTCAATCACAATTTAATATATAAAATTTTATACCCTTCAAATTATTTAGTCCTGTAGTAGAATTGAAAAACCATACAAATCCGAGTATAACAGTAACCGATACTTCCGTTGTTCAACAAATCTCGTATCCCCGTCAAACTCTGGGTATCGCCACAAACATGGCATCCGGAGGCGGAAACGCGGCCCGGTGTTGGGCAAACATCGGGGCTTGTTGGTTTCTCACACCCGATTGATAAACCTAATGCAAACGAGCTGTAAGACTTATTTCAAACTAGCTGTTCCCGTCACTGCTTCGCCCGTGTTTTCCATGTTATTCTTATGGGAAATCAAGAAAACCCTATATCTTGCTTATTTATTGACATAACTTAATCAAATTTGGTATGTACATTATATACAGGGTGAATCTCGTAAGGTGTCCTAAATGGATTACAGACAAACGATTTGCCCTACATCCTTCAAACAAAATTATTTCCCACTAAATTGACCCCAAGGAATAATTTAAAAATATTTTTAACGTTGTATAAATACAGGGTGTACCAAAAACTGGGGGTCACAGGTTCGAATCTTGGAAATTTCAAATACAAACATATGTCATATTATACATCATTAGAAAGGTCTATTTAATAGAAACATTTTGGTGAAAACAGAATTTAGTTATCTTTATTCGTTTCAAAAAGGCGTCCATTTTTGTAGCCAAAATCAAAATTTACGGAATACCCTGTAATTCTTTTATTATTTGTCATAAATGACTTCTGATTCAAAATACTTATTTGGAATAAGCTAAGCTTTAAAATGATATGCCACAAGATCACATTTATTTAAAAATTAAAATTTCCAAAATTTTATATTTTTGAAAATGTTTACATAAACAAAACTCAAAAATTTTAAATGCTAACCCATGTCATTTTGTATATCATCTTGAAGCTCTCGTTGAACTGAGCAACTTTGTAATTTACACTAATGCCGTATCTCTTTTGGTTTTGTAGTAATAGCGTAAAAAGGTAATTTTCCCATATCATTTGCATGTTAATTAATCAACATGATAGTATGGCAGTCCTTCTTCCATTGTTGCCTTACCATTAAATTAACATGCAAGTTATAAAAGGAAATAACGTTTTTCCGTTATTACTACAAAACCAAAAGAGATACGGCATTAGTGTAAATTACAAAGTTGCTCAGTTCGACGAGATCTTTAAGATGATATACAAAATGACATTGGTTAGCATTTGAAATTTTTGATTTTTGTTTATGTAAACATTTTCAAAAATATTAAATATTTTAAATTTTAGTTTTTAAATAAATGTGATCTTGTGGCATATCATTGTAAAGCTTAGCTTATTTCAAATAAGTATTTTGAATCAGAGGTCGTTTATGACTAATAATAAAAGAATTACAGGGTATTCCGTAAATTTTGATTTTGGCTACAAAAATGGACGCCATTTTGAAACGAATAAAGATAACTAAATTCTGTTTCCACCAAAATGTTTCTATTAAATAGACCTTTCTAATGATGTATAATATGACATATGTTTGTATTTGAAATTTCCAAGATTCGAACCTGTGACCCCAGTTTTTTGTACACCCTGTATTTATACAACGTTAAAAATATTTTTAAATTATTCCTTGGGGTCAATTTAGTGGGAAATATTTTTGTTTGAAGGTTGTAGGGCAAACCGTTTGTCTGTAATCCATTTAGGACACCTTATGTGATTCACCCTGTATATAAGGTTTAACTTATACTTGCTTACAAAAACCCATATGGCAGCAAACCTACATACTCACCCACATGGGGGTATGGGGAAAATGAAAAATCGCCAGAGTTTGATATAATTTTGTGTTTACATTCACCAATTATTGATTAACTTAGATTTTCTAACAACAAACAATGACAGCAAACCTACATACTCGATCCTATGGGGGTTTTTATGGGGAAAGTAAATAATCTGAAATTCCATTGGAAATTCGCTGAGTACGCAGGTTTGTTGCGACGGGGGTATTTAAGCAAGTACTAATGAGTTAAAACACTATCTAGGTAATTTACATACCAAATTTGATTAAATTGTGTCAATAAAATAAGCAAAATACAGACTTTTGCTGATTTAACTTAAGAATATCATGAGAAACACAATTTGTTCTTCTCCGTAACCGGTTAAGCTGCAGTAAAAAATTAAAAACACTACAATGTTTTTTTTTTAACTTCTTTGAAATAGTTTCAGTTAAAATTGTTGAATTTTATAAATTTATCTAAAAACTGCCACAAACATATGTTTGACTCGTTTAAGCCCCCATAAAATCCCGTTACCACAATCCGATTATTGTGGTTGTCGAACTCATAAAAATAGACTTGGTCATACACCTCCATACCAAATTTCGTCAAAATTTAACACTTCGTTTCAAAGATTATCAGTACCACGGACTAACATTAATTAAAAAAAATAATAATTAACAATTTTAAGAATTTGAATGTCAATCAAACCAATATTAAGTATTTCGAAATTATTCCCCCCTCCAATGATAGTGTATCAACAACTTTTTATAAGACAATGAATCAGAATAAGTTATTTCTATCATTTCGTAAAGTGATATACAGTACACTGTTATCCTTTCATAAAGTGATATACTGTACTAAAAGTAAGGTCCACTATATTAAGATGCACGAAAATAGTCCGATGGAAATTTTAACAGCTGTGTCCCCCCTCACCCCCTCTCGCCCTGCAATGTTGTCATTTTTTGTTATATTTACCATGTTAATGCAGTATAAAGTGTGTTTCAGA